>OX393583.1:3818711-4017711 GCA_947652605.1 Elmis aenea | reverse complement strand
TAAAAAAAAAACTATATTTCGAAAATTAAAAAAGATCAAAAATCTGTTTACGACAATAAATTCCTCTCGAAAAAATAAATCGAGACTACGTACTTAGTTTTTTTCTATCTCTGATAATAACCGAGATACCCCCCCTGTATTAGCATCGAAAATACGCCACCCTGAACATAGACCGCATCAATCAATTCTTTTTTTGGAAAATTCCTATTAAATAGGTTATACTCATTTATTTATGTTTTAACAATTGACAGCAATTAACTCTGACATTTGTTACTACAGAAATTATTGTTTCTATTGTCAAAGTCAGGGCCTACTCCGAGAAAACTAGGAAATTCCTACACAACGCTTATAAGAATAAGTAAAATGTAAATATCTCAGAAATATTCATTTTAGGTATAGGTAAGTATTAAGAAAAGTTGAAGAAAAACAAAAATGCAACAAAATGACGTAATAATATACAGGGTGTTCCATTTGAAAAAATAGAGTTATTGATGTTTGAAAATTGGGAAGTTGGCACATCTATAAGAAACACCCTGTATAATATAAATTAATTTTGATGTATTTAGACTAGGACTACACCTTTTGACTTTGTATGTGCAAAATATCATTTGCCAATTATTATTCATAACGTTGTGCTCTTGACAAGTATTGTACCCTGTTTTTTCTGGAAATTCAAAGATTTTTTAAGATAAATTGGCAACGTCGCAAAAAAATGAAAAAAACAAAATACTGTCATATGGAGATTTTCTTGCTGAATTCGATTATGCAAAAATATACTGGGTGTTCAATTTAAAAAAAATACCTTTAGTGACGCCCCACTTTTATGAAACCCCCTGTATACTTGAAACTAATTTTAAAACATGCACGTGTAGAAATACTATAAGTTTCATTAAAAACTTTTTTTTATTAAGTTGACATTAAGGGCAATAATGGACTTTATCGCACTAATGGCGCACCCTGTATGTCCCAAAATATTATGGTGGGTTCGTAGATATTCCCCAATTTTATATAAAACTATTTATTTCTTAATAATTAAATAATAACCCATTTAATCATCGTTTTTTAAACAGACATTTCTCGTTAATACTTGTTTTTTTGTGCAAACTTTCTTTTCCTTTGTATGTTTTATGTCTTCGAATCTAATTACTTTTATGGACGCCATTAAAATTATAACAATCACGCTCTTAATTTCCTTTGTAGAATAAGTTCCTTATCTCTAATTACAGCGAGCCTTTTGTGATTCATCTGAATTGCAATTTTAAAAGTTTTAGAGTACTTTTCGTTAAAACTACTTGAATATTAATTTCTGTCATACATGTAATGGAAATGTTTGCAATAAGCAGATAAACATCTTTGCTGCATTGTGAAATAACAACCAGTAGTAATGAAATGGTGTTTTGTGCTAGGAATAATAACCTTTGCAGAATTCCGTTGTCACTGGCTCGCATTCGCATCTACGTAGGTAGAATGGTAAAGTTTTCCCGGGGTATTGTTTAAATTTTCTCGTGCTGCGAAGCTGCGATACAACTCTTTTGTATTAATTTTTTTAAGAAATAAAGTTGAGTGCACAATAAGTTTGTTAAGAGTTAAAAAAAATATTTGGAACGTTGCTATTTAAAGGTTGTATGCACTTAAAGAGTGTATATAGAAGTGGACATTATGTGCGAACACTCAACAGTAGTTCCAAGATTTTTAAAACAATATTGGGATTAAGATAGGGGATCCTTCAAGTCCAATGCTTTTTAGAATAGGTACCAAGGAATAAAATAATTTAGGAGCGTCAAAAAGTACAAAGAAGACCTACTGGGGGTGAAATAAAATAAAACCAACGTCTTTAACAGGACTGACGTTACCAGACGATGTGGAGGTATTAGCTAAACAAGAAAAAGCCATGCAACATATACAGGGTGTCCCACAAGGTATGCCTTCGCTAATTTTTGCATAAATCGAATTTTTAGAACCTAGATAAAACGTTTTTACCGATAATAATTTTTTTCATGTGTCCCTTCATATACAGAGTGTCCCAAATATAGTGAACAGCATGAGAATCTCTTAAACGGTAAAAGATACGGAGTTGGTTAAATGGGTCAAAATGATCTATGATTCAAGAGCAACTGTTCTATAAAAAAAAAAAACTAAAAAAATCAATAGTTTTTGCGCTATTGATGAAAAACAAAACACATCAGGTTTTTAATTTCTGCTTATAACTTTCTTAATTGAAATCACACTCAAAATATTTTTCGACATTATTAGAACACTTTTTTGTGTAGATTTGAAATTTGTCAACAAATTTTACCTATCTTCATTTGTTTTTGTTTTTTTAACATTAATTTTCTTATTTTAAATACGGCTGATGTTAAAATAACAAAAAAAAATTAAGATAGCTAAAATTTGTTGACAAATTTCAAATCTACACAAAAAAGTACCCAAATTATGTCGAATCATATTTTGAGTGTGATTTCAATTAAGCAAGTTATAAGCAGAAATTAAAAACCTGATGTGTTTTGTTTTTCATCAATAGCGCAAAAACCATTGATTTTTTTCAAGTGTTTTTTTTTATAGAACAGTTGCTCTTGAATCATAGATCATTTTGACCCATTTAACCAACTCTGTATCTCTTACCATTTAAGAGATACCCATGCTGTTCACTATATTTGGGACACTCTGTATATGAAGGGACACATAAAAAAATTTATTATCGGTAAAAACGTTTTATCTAGGTCCTAAACATTCAATTTATGCAAAAATTAGCGAAGGCATACCTTGTGGGACACCCTGTACTAGGGAGATGGGCAGATACGTTAAGAAAATAAAATAAGAGGATCTAGTAGTAAGTGCATTACAAAAATTTTAAAACATTAAGTAAATTTGCATGTCTCTTGTAAAATTTTGAAACAGCTTCCGTAAGTAGGTATGTTAAACGCTTTTTGTAATTTAACAAAATGTAAAACAACCCGAGCATGTCACATCTTTTACGGGCTGTGCTTTGCATTTTACACTATTTGCTGGAACAGCATCGTCTACAACTCGGTTATATTACACAACACTTGAACATATAACTAAAAAACAAGAAAATTAACCCTCCTTTTAACAGCAGCGTTCCATTTTCTGCCAACTGAATAGGAAGAAAACCATCAGAGCGTTTACTTTTGTAAACTTCAGAGAACAAAACATATGTTCATGTAGTTGTTTGACATTTTAAGCATTTCAATTTTATTCTGAAGTAAACACTCTGGTAATTATCCTAGGGTTTTGATGCAAAATAGCACGAATATTCCTGTACTTGACTATACAAGGCATTTATTAAAGATGATGATGTTGGAAAACGTCTTGTACATCGTGTTTAGGCACTTAATTCTTGACAACTGTGTTTTTTACTCATCTTTAAATCCAAAATAATCGTTTACTAAATTTGCACATTCTTCAACGTATTGAAAATCAAGCAAAAGTAAACAGGATGATACACGTAAAGCAAGGGGTGGCAAATTTACTCCAAAATAATCACATAAAAGAGTAAATCTATAAACTTTCAGTAAAAAATAAAGTTCAATAAGCCACACAGGAGTTAACGAATGGCAATGCTTGAAGACCAAACAACAAATTAATCAGGAAAATTTCGTTTTCCCCGCTTGGAGGCTTACAAAGCCGCATAAAAAATAAAACCAAGGTAAAAAAGACAAAAGAGCTGCAACAAAAAGGTGCCAACAAAGGCGGAAAAAAGCGGGTCGGAAGTAAGACTGCACTTAGGCAAAATTACGAGCAACATCAAGACGCTTACGTCTACGTTAGAAAAAAATCGACTTACAAAGATTGCGACAGAAATCTTGAAAGGGATAACTTCGACGTTCGCAGTCCGTCGAACATTTTTAATCACTTGACGTCGTATCACATATATATTAAGTTATAATTATTATAATTTCGTACGAAAATATTTTAATATGTTTTAAAGCACAACGTTTTAAGCCTTATGTGTTTCTTGAAATTAATTAGAATATTTAATACTGTTACGTCAACACTTTTATTTAGTTAATTGTTTAAAATCTAAAATTAGGAATTTTCGTTGAAAAAAAAAGATCCCCATGCGAAAATACTGCGTTATATTTTCGCAAGGGGGGAGTAATTTAGCATCTAGTTGCCTGTGACATTGATATTATATAAAACAATGGCGCCACAACGTGAAAAATTGCAGTCAGGGTGTCCAATTATATTTTCTCCCCAGTAGAATCATTTTAAAATGGTGAGAGTTTATTTCAAATCTACTAAAAAACCAAACTATTCGATTTGAATTTTTCTTAAAGATGATTGGTTCTGTGGTTTTTTTTTTACTAATATCGTAATTCATATGATTTAAGAGCTAATAATAATATTTTAAGAAATAAATAACGGGTGTTAAAAGCTTTGGTAAAAAAAAAAGAGTTTGGCCTAAGAAAAACTGCAAAGACTATAGCTAGTATTTGTACCTTCCCCATTTTCCTGACAATCAAATGACCGTAATAAAATGATTTAAAAAGTAATTTTCATTATTTAAACAAGAAATAAGTTGTGAAAAATTTCTTAAGTCATTTGCTTCAGTACCTATCAATTTTTTAAGCTTCAGTTTTTAATTTTTTTTAAATTTTGAATGATAATGTTTTAACCATTATTGTAGCTATCTGAGTGTGGATAATTCTAAACCAATAAGTGAATATTGTGTGGTTAACCTTTTCAGGAAATGTTAAGTTAGTGTTTCTTTAAAAAAAGTTTTAACAGGGGAGTGTCACGATATGTTGTCGCTAGAATCTGATCAAGGCTGTGTTTATTGCATCAAGAACATCAAAACTCAATGTTTTGCAGAGTTATACGTGCCACTGGCCATTTCCTTCGGCAAAATAGGGGGAAGACTAAAAAGTTGAATAATAAAGGTAATTTTTGCGATTGCGTTGGCCATAAAACCGTCAGAGATAAAATTAAATTTTTTCCATTTACCAATGCGCGCATCCTTTGCAGGTAAAATGGTGCAAAGTTTTTGAAAAAATCTCAAACGGTTCCGGAGAAAAACGCGAAAAACGGGGCCCTTTAAAAACGGTTTTCCCTATGTTAAACGCCTATGCAAGTCGCATTTGTTTTTGACGTTTTTCTCCGGGACCATTTAGGATTTTTTTTTTAACTTTGCACCATTTTACTTGCAATGGATGCACGCATTGGTAAATGGAAGAGTTTCGATCTTATCTCGGACGGTTTCATGGCAAAAATTACTTTTATCATTCAACTTTTCTGTTTTTCCCCTATTTTTCCTAAGGAAATGGCCAGTGGAACGTTTTACAAATACAACTTACAATGATAGGTTTTCATTAAACAAATTATATTCCAATACAATCTGAATTACGTTTCTAAAAATATTCTAATAGTTCAACAAACAACTCCAGATAACAGCTGTAAAGTTTTCTTTATATGTATAGCTGTATTACATTCTTCAACGTTAAATGTTTTACAATTATTAGTGGTTTTGACATGATTTTGGCAAGAGAATTGATTGCAAGAATCACATTTAATTGTCGTGGCCTATAGAATTAAAGTATCAAAGCAGTGGTTTTAAAACTTCCTGTACCTGCGCCTCCTTTTTTCATAAAAAATTGTTGCCCCCTTACCCCCTTAATTTTCGCAACAAGCTAATTTTATAAAATTAATATATAAAGGACTGTGTCTTCAAAAATATCCACTAAATACCAAATTTTACCAGATATTTTGGATTACAAAACAAGTTATATTTTGGTAAAAGCTGCGCGCCCCCCTTGCAATAGTCTTGCGCCCACCTAGGGGGGTGCGCCCCACAGATTGGAAAACTGTATTAAAGTCACCCTACTAGAGATCTGTGAGTTACCACAACGTACTTAATTAAGAGTCCGAAAAAACATGCGCGTTTTAGTAAAACAATATGTAAAGAAGATTGTCTTTTGTTAAGCTACACACATTTCCCTCAAGATCGTCTGGATATGAAATGAAAACATCTTACTACCAGCCAGACTAATTCACGAAATGAACACATCAAGCAAAGTGTTGTTGCAGTCCGTAAAAATACTTGCAAGAAAACGTTCCATCCTGATAAAGACTGCATGAACACGATTTTCCCTTCGGACTTCGCGACAGTAAAATTATCGTGCATTTGCTTGATGAAATGTGACATCAACAAACATGTCAGACCAACGGAGCGAGAATATTCTCTTGGCATTAAGTTGATAGAGCTCTGAGAATGGAGATGGCTCGAACAGAGCATTTAAATAACATATCAAGACGCAATTAGCTAAAAAGCTTGCTACGAACCCCACGTAAATTAGATCATTATGTTGGAATATAATTTAATAATTATGTGGGGCTTAGATTAATAACAAAGAAATAAGAAGAAAATTTCCTTCACCTGTCAAATTTGCGTTTTCAACCAATCACTAATCTTAAATCCTCTAGAGCAGGGATGGCAAATAGGTGGCACGCGTGCCAAACTTGGCACGCGAGAGATTTTCGACGGCACCCTAAAGAATTCTATGAATAATTTTTTTTTTAAATTTTATTTTTTTTTAAAAGTTTTATTTATTTTTAATTAGTATGCTAATTATCTACAACTACATGTTATTTAAATATCAAAAAATTAAAAATACCAGAAAATAACAACTCTTCTTATATCGATACAATAATTTGTTCATTACTATATCTTCATATAAAATACCAACTGTAGCGATGCACGGAACTTTTGATTGCATACAGTAGCGTAGCAAGGGGCGGGGCGGTCCGCCCCGGGCTGCACTTTTTTTGGGGCAGCACTTTTAGTCTACCCAAATGGGGTAAAAATGAAAATCTCAGGGTAATGAAGGATCAGTAGATGTAATAATCAGTTCCCGCACTAGCGCTATTCGATTCATAAAAATTAATTTTAGAAAAAGGAATAAAACTTGACCTTGCTTCACTAAAAACCCGCTCCCTTTTAACGACAGAAATTCCAAGTTTCTAATAAAATTTACGATACGGTACCAGCCATTCAATAAAATTTCAAACAATTCATTTATTTTAGGCATTAAATTCCATGCAGTTTTAAACTCTATTGTAACAGGGACTTTTCGCCCTTATTAAAAATAATTTCGTGGGAGTGGGGGCGATCTGATTTTTTAAAAAATCAGAAAAGGTTCTACTGTAAAACTGTAGTTTTGGAAGATGATAAAGTATTCTCCATTATCTAACTTGCTTTAAAACACGTTTGAACGTCTAAAATTAAAAAAAAAAAATCGCCTGCGGCGCAATTTCTTTTCCCCCCACATTTTTGTGTCGATCTCTGCTTGCAGTTGGCAAAAATCTAAAATTAACAACCCTTATTTATAAGGGCGGCAAATTTAGGGACCGCCCCGGGCGGCACAACCCCTAGCTACGCCACTGATTGCATATGTATTTAGTGACACATAAAATCATGACGTTGGCAATACTGAACGAAATAACTGACAGTTGTTTCTGGTAGGTAGGTAGGGTAGGTTAGGTTAGGTACTGGCACGGGAAAAAATTTGTATTAAATTTTATGTTATTTTGGCACACTGATCAAATCCTATTTGCCATCCCTGCTCTAGAGACTATACCAATAGGAGCATTATTACACGGTAATTATTTTACATTCCCCTGTCAGACATTGATCCTCCTGACAAATTTGCGTTTTCGACCAATAACAAACTCAGATTTTCTAGAAACGACCAATAAACAATCATACACTGATAACATCCTTTTCGCAATTAACAGATTTTCATGCGTTTATTGGTCGTTTCTAAGAAATCTGAGTTTGTTATTGGTCGAAAACGCAAATTTGATAGGAGGATCAATGTCTGGCAGGGGAATGTAAAATAATTACCGTGTAATAATGCTCCTATTGGTAGTCTCTAGAAGAATTAAGATTAGTGAATTTGGAGAGGTAATTAAATATTTTGGTATTGATAATTTTTTGACGAATTTCGGCGACCACTAGCGTTACTTTAATATATATTAAACCACACCCCTGACGCACCACTCTACCAGTACTTGTAAAATTTGACATAAAACACATTTAATTTGACAGGTAGGTTAGGTAAAGGAAATTTTCTGACAAAATATAACTCGTGCATTGCAAATAATCTACAATTTATGACAAATCTTCACTCATGCAAGTTGAAACAAACAAAAAATCAGCTTAACTTGCATTCGGGCATATTTACCAAAAATTATTGGTCATTTTCAATGCACTTGTTATATTACTACTGATAATTTTACAACTGTTTTTTAGGTTTGTGTGGTGAACTTTTTATAGCGTTTTTCTTAACAAGCGTCGTCCGTGCGTGGAAATCAAGATGAACCAACAAAACGTATCCGATTTTCTTATCTGTTGTTAGTCTGCGCCGTGATCATAGCCATAACGACTCTATCCAACCAAAAGCTCAATAGAACAATAGCATTCCCCTCAGAACCAATCATTTTACGCGCCACATACTGTACACGCTATAAAAACCAAGTTAGCCATGGATCAACGGGCGCACCGACGCTAAAGTAAAATTCAAAAACAAAAGCCACTCGACTCGGAATTATGCTGCAATTGTTCACGCTGCGGCCCCGCCAGCGCGACGATAAATCGAAAAATTTTCATTTAGTTACTGCATTTCTGACTGCTTTTGTTTGCCAAAGTCATTTGTTTCACGTTTTCCCATTCAGTTGCAAACCAATAGTTTCTTCTCGCGACGATAATAGCGAGAAAATTTCGCCGTTAATTAAAACGGTTCTCCTGAAAATTGTGCGAACGGTAAATGAGATAAATGATGTCGAATAAATAGGGCATGAAACATGATGAGTTATTAGAGCGTCGTTTGTTATTTCGCACGGGAAACAACGGCATGTTTGATAATTTGGTGATTTGTAACGAATAAAGTAACAGAAGGCTGTTATTAATCTCAATAAATAAACTAGATGGCGCGATCGCAAAATGACAATAGCCATAAATGTGTTCCTGAAATTATGGAATCTATGGCATGTTGCGATCACGCACATTATTTCAAAATAGTGGTTTTTCATATCTCTTACATCATGACAAAACTAAGTTAAAATGTGCTTAAAAAGAATCTATTGTTAACTAAAAACGTTCAAGACACCCCAAGCGATGCATTTCCACTTTTGGTTTAATCATAAACGGCCTAAAACAATTTTTACAGCTTTTCAAAGTTTATAAAAAGTTCCATTTACTTGCAATTTTTTTCAGAAAAAAATCGATTGTTTTGGGATGGTCTTTCTATTTTTAGAAAATCGTAGACACCCTAAGCAATGCATTGCCACCATTGGTTTGTTCGGAAACAGCCTAAAACAATTTTTTACAACACCTTAAAATTTATAAAAAAAAGTTCCAATTTCTTGCAATTTTTTTCAGAAGAAAATTGATTGTTTTTGGATGGTTTTAATACTTTTCCGCTCTCGGTTCGTTCAGAAACGGCCTAAAACAATTTTTTACAACTTCCCAAAGTTTTTAAAAAGTTCCAAAGCGACAACTTTGCAATTCACTTTCAGAAAAGAATCGATTGATTTGGAAATGGTCTTTAAATTTTTTGAAAATGTTAACGACACCCCAGGCAAATATTTTTACCTTTAGTTTGTTTAAAAACGGCCTAAAAGAATCTTTTACAGCCTTGCAAAGCATTAAAAAATATTCCAAAATTATGGCATTGGATATTTTTTAGACAAAAAAGGTTTTGAAATGTTCTTTATACATTCTAAAACTATCATACACCCTAAATAATGCATTTCTAGTCTTAGGGTGTTAGAAAACGGCCTAAAATAATTCTTACAGATCTAGAAAACTTTGTGAAAAGTTTCTAGTGTATAAACCTAGCAATTATGATGTTTTGGTAAAACTTTAGCTTATTTTTGCACGAAGTTATTTGTATAATTTCGGCTTTTCTTACTGACAAGCCAGCCAAAGCGGCTTATTTACTGGAGAAATTTTTAATTACGTTTCTATTAACGGCATACGATAAACCAATATACCAATGCATAATTATACTGACCCCTATACTTTTTTTTTTATTGAATTTATTTGCCTGGTACAAAAACTAATATAAAAGACAGAGGCACATTAAAATATACCTATAACAAGACTCTGTTTGTTTTTTGTACTTGTTTAATATTTTGCACAAAGCACGATGATTTGAAAGGACGTTTTGACGTAAAACAATCGCAAAACAAATAGTGCACGAGACATGACAGTCATGCGGGCTTCAAATAAAATAAAGACATGTAAAAAACCAAACAAACATCTACAAACGCAAATACAGTTTTCAAAAAAAAAAGTCGTTACATACTGGGGACAATTAACAAAAATCGTTTGGAAAAGTAAAAAACTATACCTAACGTCAATTTGTTTATTCAAACGGTGATATATCTTTGACAAAACTATTTTGTAGTAAGTAATAATGGCACACGACCATATTGTGAAGCTTTAGTGTGTTATTGATCTAACAAAATAACATAACAGACCACAAAAATAAAAAATTTTAGGTTAGTACAAGGGTTAACAAAACACATAAACAGCGTAATAAGAAATATTTACGACCAATGTCAGCTTTTGGCTACCGTTAGTAATAATTGATTAAATAAAAACAGAAAAAGAGGGGTTAAAGTTAAACTAACAAAAAAATATCCTTTTTTAGGTAAGTTCTTTGCTAAGAATTCTTTTTTTTTACGGTTATATACCGGTTATAAGGATAATATTTTCTATGTTCCCTGTAATGGCAAAAATCGTTATTTTGCCAACTCTTATTGTATACCGTTAAAGATATAACTTACTTACAGACAAGGTGAAAGATTAAAGCAAAAATATAACAGCTTCGAATTGATTCAGTTAGTTTCAATACGATATATTTGGTAGATTGAAACTTATTAGGCAAACAGTTGTTACGCGAATAAAATTAATATGCAAAAGTTGGTTGTTTAGGGTTAATTGCTTAAGTTACTTCTAATAACTCCAAGTATTTTGAGGAAATAACTACTTCAAGCAGCTAACAATTTGGACAACATTCTGCGTTAAATGGCTTAAACTTTATAGTCAGTTATGTGAACGTAAAATGACGACACAGGCAAAAAAAAATAAATTCACTAGGCAACAGTTGAAAGTAGATACATAAAAGTGAATACGGGAAATAGGGAACAAATAATAAAAGTCGTTAAAAAGAAACTGGAAAAATTTGAGAAAAGTGACATGAGAGTGGAAGGTAAAATAAATAGTGTGCAAACAGAATTATTAAATATCAAAAAAGAAAACCAATACATAAAAATGAAAAATAGTAAATTGAAGGCAAAATTAAAGATTTAGGAAGGGAGCATAAATGGGTTGGGAAAAGAACATAGTTATGTTTGGAGTCGAGGAAATGGATAATGAAGATAATTCAATCGTTAAAGGCAAAATCAACGCAGTAGTCGAAAAACTCAAGATAAAATTCGATGAAAAGAGCGATACAGTGGGAATTAGAAGAATTGGAAATTAGGCTGAAAGTAACACAGGATCAATACTAATGGAGCTTAAACTTGGAAAAAAAAAGATAAATACTAAAAGCAGCAAATAAACTAAAAGGAACATATACAGGGTGTGTAAAAATTGGCGGAAGCGCTACACGTGGCGATGTTCTTCGTAAAATTCTAAGTCGAAAATCTTAATACGAAAATGTTGTACCATGCTTGCTGTGTCTGCAAGAGGTCCTCAAAGTTTTGACATTTAGTCCTTTAATAAGCGTCATTATTTAATACTTGCTAATGAAAAAGCTGCAATTTGGAATAAAAATAAATTTCGAATAGTATTTTTTCCTAGATATTGTGTTCTTCCTTTCAAAAATTGGTGTTGAAAATATGTAAATCACTTATTTGAATGAAAATAATACATATGGCAACATTGTCATTAGCTGTCATCTCTGTTTTTCTTGTAATTATTTCTAGTTTGTGTTTTACGATACCCAAAAGTTTGCAGCTATGTTTACGAACTGGAGGCTTTCAGTTCGAACAAAAATTGTAAATACCTAAGTAAAAATTGCTGATAAAAAAACGTCCAAACGCAAATCAATGTATGCAATGTTGCCACTTTTTCTTTTATTTTCTTTAAATGCTTCCTGAGGCCATAGAAAGCATAGTACAACATTTTGGTATCAAGATTTTCGACTTAGAATTTTACGAAGAACATCGTCACGTGTAGCGCTTCCGCCAATTTATACACACCCTGTATTTTCGTAAAAGAAGACTACTCAAAAGATATTCGGGAATAAAGGAAAATACTACCAGAGATCGTGAAGGATGCAAGAAAAAACGGCAATAAAGCTAACATTGCAAACAATATTTGAAAGTGTAAATATGGGGCAGAACTTTTGAAAATGAGTCAATCTAAGGAACATAAAAGCAAAGCATGGAGACAAGATTACTGGCGCCGATGCTGCTGGTACACAAGAATGAACCATGTACGAAATTTAGATAAACGGGATGAAATGGATGGAGATATAATAGAACCGATAGAAGACTACGATAATATGGACATCTTTAACAAATGACGGAAGAATGATGGCCAAAATAGATGTAGAATTGGTGCCGCCAAAAAATGAAGATGGGGTCGGCTAAAAAGGAACAGGAAGCCTTGTCTGTAAGCAGCTTGAATGATGAATAATTTTTGTATAGATTTCTATTGTGATTTTAAAATCTGAAGGCTGTTCTAGCCATCGACCTCTAAGAATTTGTCGCCATGTTAATGCGCTCGATCCATGATTTAACTCAATCCTGCTTATAACTTTACAGTGAATCTGTTAAAAGCTTGGTAGTTGTACCCAAACCTGCCCGGAAACGTGACTAGCAATCCGAAATCGATAAATGTTCGAACAGGCAAATAATAATGCAGCGATTGGTTCACTGAGTCCGAAGACATTTATGAGTTATTTCAGGAAATGAACTCGCGAAGGCAACTTTTTTTACACGAGTTACGGGGCGCCCACGCGTTGAAAGTTTCGCGAGTTGAATTAAGAAGTTTCAACTTTCTGCATAAATAATTACCGAGTAATTACCAACTAAAAGGATTATTATAGGATGAATAATTTTCTCTTAGCAACGTTAGCTAAAGATGCTTCGGAAAAATTCTTTTGAACTTTACGTGGGCGAAGAAAAAACAAACTACAGCTTAGCTAAGAAATATCTTTTTTTAATATTATTAAATATCCATACATTTACATAATTAATTTTTGATATAATTAATTATACAGCAGGCTGTCAGTTTTTCGAACAAAATTCCGCAGAATCCATTTAGTAATTAATCCAAATGCACTGATTAATTAACGAAATTGTAAGAAAAAGGGCGAAAACTTACGAATTTTGATCAAATCCTATGAACTTTGGTCAATATTTCTTTCTAAATTCTGAATACTTACAATACGCTGATGATTTAAAAATATTTAGAACAAAAACAAATATTACAGATTGTCTACTGCTACAAGAGTATCTGTCAAATAAACAAACTTGCCTTGAATGTCGGTAAGCGCTATAAAATTAATTTTTCACTAAACAAAAATATAATCCTACACAACTATTCTTTGAATAATTCAACTCCTATGAACACCACAGTGGTAAAAGATTTAGGAATTCTAATAGACTTCTTTTTGCTGAACACGTCAAATACATTAAAAATAACTCTCTTAAAATGCTTGGTTTTAGCAGACGCTCCTCAAAACATTTCAAGAATGAATGCTATTAGAACACTGTATTATTCACATGTTAACAGCATTTTAAATTTTGCCTCTATCATATGGAACCCACAATATGACAACTACGCTAGTAAAATCGAGGGAATTCAAAAGAAATTTTTGCACAAAAAACACAAACTTTCAGAGAATCCATATGAACAACGTAGTAAAGATCTAAACCTGCTCTCCCTAAAATCTCGTAGAACACTTAGTGATATAATATTTCTTTACAAAATTATTAACTACCAAATAGATTGTCCTAATATTTTATCATTAATAAATTTTAACGTACCGAGATTAGGTCTACGAAACCATTTTCTCTTTTATTTAACATCCTGTAGCACAAATACCTTTTGTAACTCGTCAAGCAACAGAACTCTTTACTCCTATAATCAAACATTAATAAATATTCATATATTTAGTCTATCATTTCATTCATGTAAACATTACTCTAAAGTAATCCTATTCTAACACGATCATATACTCTATCTATGTAGATTAAAAATAAAAATGAGAACATAATTTGGGCTCGGCCTGTTTTGTTCTGTTCTGTATAATAAATAAATAAATATACAACATCAAGAAATCTTAAACACCACTAATAACTATGAGTTAGTCGATCAGAGAAACATAAATAAAAATGCATAAATGCCAAGAACTTTGAAGGCGCTATTGTAATAATAAACCAAATCAAACAATAATATTTAAAAGGCCAATGTTATTCGTAAACTCTAGCTTTAGCAAACAATTATATTACAGCTTTTCCCTTTGGTATGCATACAGTGCTGAGCGTGAAAAGCTTCGGTAAATAATAAAACTAATTTACTTGACAAACACTGCACAGTTAAATCGCATTAATCCGAATGCGTCAATGGGGCATGTGGTCATTAAAAAGATAACACAAACTGAATTTAATAAACTGCAAATAGTGTTCGTTATCTCTTGCATGTGTCGACATATTTTGATTGATAAGTTGTTGCACTTTTCGGCACAAATCAATTATTTAAGCTCGTACGAAATTTGGGCTAAAAACCAATGATTTTTACTTTCTCCAAGCGAAGTTTAAGAAAGTTTTGTGAACGCGGATTTTTTTTACGTCAGGATTTTGACGAATCTACACGTTCTAGAGTTCCCTAAAGACGTTTTGATTATTTATGCGATGATTTTCATCCGTCCATTGGTGGGATTTCGTTTGGAAAGATACACAAATTGAATGGTGTTAATATAACTTAAGCAGAAACAAAATATTGTTCCAAAAACACAGAAACGCACGTACATATGGGCAGTTTCTTTTGAAAGTGGTGCAACTCCATTGTACTTTGTTTCGAGATATGTAAGGTTTGGATTTTAGTCGATTTCAAAATACTACTTATTAACTCTGTCCATCTTTCTGTGTAATGGTCCATATTTTTTTGACAATAGTTATTGGATGACCTCTACAACCAGTTTTTTTATACCATTAGGTACTTATAAAAAAAAACAAAGGTAGGCTTACATAAATTAGCTAGTGCCAATTTTGACAACGTTTAATTCTTGGGACGTCTTGTGGCTGCAAAGTTTCACTAAGTATCCCTTCCAAACTTAGTTAAACCCAGACAAACACTAAACTAACGAGGACGTTCCCTAGCAATGACTGATTCAAATTGCACAGATTCAAAACAGACAAAACAAAAAACACGACGTCCTCATACAAAAACCGCAAAACGAAACTGCATGGAAAACTTTTAATAACCACAAAATGGCAATTGTTTGTTAACCATACGTAAAGTCTACTTAAACGTAAACAGTACCTGGTAATATTATAATTAACGGACTTTAATTGCTTAAAATATTTTCGAACGTACCGACCTCTGTAAAATAGAAAACGAGATCTCCGGTTCTGACCTCCCTTGATTACTTTTTACCGTCCTCACTCCTTAACCCCTTTCCGCTCGACACACTCTTGTAAAAGTAGCAAAATAAATAATATCCATAAATACCTATTACTTAGGGCCGGCCAAATTTAATTCAAATTTATTTACATAACAAAATTGTTAACAACTCCTCATATCTGTAACTTCCAATTTTATTTACAGCATCATTCTTTGTAAAATAACTTGAAATAAATGTCATGGTATTCGTTTTTATCTCGTATATACTTCCAGATATTTATACCACTCGTTATTGTGTCAGTTTGCTGGTTCCGTTGGAATTTATTGTTTTGTATTTGTATGTGTTCAGGAAAGCCCATGCCACAATACGATAAAATATGCAGCAGATTGGTTTACGAGTCGTACAAATATTTGTAATACCCTAGAAATTACAGAGTGACATATGTCACGCGAAATCTAACGAATGTCGCTCCAGTTTTGGGCATTGTTGTACAGTTACTATACAGGGTATTCACATCTAGATTGTATTGTTTGCTAGAACACATTAACCTTATGAAATCCGAAATATTTAACAAAAAATAAACAGTTATAAGATCCTAAGCATTTAATTAGCCAAAAGCGTTTCTACAACAGAAATATACCATAATTTTTAAAACCAAAAATTGGTCGCCTTTGCGTCGCTTTCAAAAATTCCTTTTGATGTTGTTTTACGTTTCAGAACTGTACTTTAATATTAAAGATTACACTTTACGATATAACTTTTATCCCCGCTTGTTATTTCACAAGTTTCCCGACGTCATGCGAAATTATTCAATTCTTGGTGGTGTTCAAACTTTTCCCTTAGAGCATATTTACTATTCATACACGTCCCATATCGATTTTCTTTGCGTAAATAAGGCATCTGGTGAATCTGGGCACGTTTTAATCCTGTCAAGTCTTACAAAAATATCATTATAGGTAATGAGATGCTGTCTTTAACGAGGTTAGCAGCAAAGTCGAGGTAAACAAGACCAAAAGCAGTGAGTGAAGCAGTTAAATAGTACCTCCGATAATTTTGTAACGAGCTAAGAATCAAACCTATACCTAGCAAATATGTGGTCATATGCCTTAAGGCATTGTAAAGTAATTAAACTAATCCAATTTCTTTTTAGTCGCAAATATAACAATTTCATAAGAAAATTTTTACTGTTGCCACTAATTTTGCGACCCTCTCTTGCATGACCCCAAAAGAAGAGACACGACTTCTTCTTTTGGGCGCCAAATTAACATTTTGCGCTCAAAATTACATGACATATTGGTACAATCAACAGTTGAAGCTCATAATACAAGCAACATCCCCATGTTGGCCTCGCAACGGGAATACTCCGTATTTTAGAGCACTCTAGTGCTTTGCTAATTATAATCCCACTCCCCAATATCACAACAGTTGACGAACGATATGCATTACGTACAAATTCAGCGTAATATGCCCCACAATCCCGCAGTGAATTACCGTGGGATTTAAACTAGAGTTGAACATCAACGCACAAATGCACGTTTTCACCGGCTGAAAGTCAATCCGAAAGGATCAACCGTCTGTGACGTTCAACTACATCGACAAACGCTGTTCGCGAAAGCAGTTTAACGCATCAATCACCCTTCAACAATTTAAATTTAACGCTAAACACGTGCGCTTCCACTTCTTGATATTCCGACGCGTTCTGCCCTCGGTCTAAATTGTTATATATTGTTGGTGGGAGCGTTATGTGCATGCATGATATTCACTTAATATAAAGTTATTACCGTTGTGTTGTAATGTGTTACGAGGAAATTGGATATTTGAATACAATAAGTTGGGGTAACGCACGCGGAGAGCAGAGAATGCGCACCGTAATTGGCAATTAAGAGCAAACAGACGGTATTTATTTATTGGGCGTTTGTTTCCTTATTGCTCTGTTGAGATCGGGAGTTAATTAATCTTTTCAAAGAGGGCACTGTTACGACAATAAAAGTTAGAACAATCAGTCGTGTTAGATAAGCTGTTGCGAAAATGCCACATAAAAATATCTTCATCAGATTTTCGCCAATTATACAGTGATCTAGAAATGCTGCAAATACAACAAATTCGTCCTGTACGTTAATAAAATTAGCAATTTCCACCAAAAATTTAATTCGATGAAGATTACCAACAAAAAATTCTCCCTTATGAATATAAGCTCCATTAAAGTTTTGTTTGCAAGTCTGAGTCCCTGAGCCTTGAATAGGATTAAACAAGTGTCCATCTGCTGTTCATTACCGGCTCCATTTAAGCTCAAGAGCCCTGAGATGTCGCAAAAAACTAGCAGACACCGCCCCTAACTTTCGCTACGAAGTTAGTCTCGACAAGAGGCTAATTTACCATCACAGGACGAAACTAAAAAGCAAAATAAAACCGAGAATAACGATACAAGACTAGACGTAACGTCCTAGCAATTTTATCGAATCTTAAAGCTACGATGTTCCGATCGCGACATGGAATGGTTAGCATAGCGGCACGTTGGATATTTTATTGTGGCTCCGTCGTGTTTTACGTTTTGCGTTCTGTTGTAGATACCTGTGTAAATCTATCAAAAACGCATGGTGTTGTTAAAATTGCTCGAATTTACTTCGCGTTTTTTAGTGTTCTTTTATACAACCAATCAAAATGTGAACGGTAATTTATCTTTGCAGTTATTGATTTCATCTTTGTTAATTAACTCCTGGGTTTCATTTAATTACTGGAGAAATGCCAAGACATCTCCCAAGGAAAGCCATAGTAAAACTGACCACCCTAATAAATGCTGCCTTTAGGCTCAAGTATCTACCTAGGCTGTGGAAAGTGCAGAGGTGATTATGATGAGTTATACGTGCCACTGGCCATTACCTTCGGAAAAATAGGGGAAAAACTGAAAAATTGGTACAAAAAGGACATTTTTGCGATCGCGTTGGCCATGAAACCGTCAGAGATAAAATCGAAATTCTTCTATTTAACTATAGGCGTATCCTTTGCAAGTAATATAGTGCAAAGTTTTTAAAAAAATCTTGAACGGTTCCGGAGAAAAACGTCAAAAACGAAACCCCTGCATAAGCGCTATGAATAGAGAAGTTGTCGTATATCTGTATTACTATATCTATGCGACTTGCATAGGCGTTTAACATAGGGAAAACAGTTTTTACATAGGCCCTCGTTTTTTGCGTTTTTCTTCGGAACCGTTCAAGGTTTTTTCAAAAACTTTGCACCATTTTACTTAAAAAGGATGTGCGCATTGGTAAATAGAAGAATTTCGATTTTGTCTTTGACGGTTTCATGGCCAACGCGATCGCAAATATTACTTTTATTATTCAACTTTTCAGTTTTTTCCTTATTTTTCCGAAGGTAATGGCCAGTGGCACGTATAACTCTGGAAATTATTTAGTTTTGATGCCCTTGATGTAATAAACACAGCCGAAATCAAATTCTAGCGACAACGTATCGTGACCTTCCCTTGTAAGATCGCTCCTCCCAAATTCTTTAGTCCTACATCTCAGAGAGACACCAGGATAAAGCAAGAAGAATCTTATTCAGAACTTAAAGAAATGAAAGCAGGAGTTCCACAAGGAAGCGTACTAGGCCCGGTCCTATCCCTATTGTATACTTGTGTTATTCCAAAGTTGGAAAACATTACTGAAGCGACCTTTGCCGACGACACGGCTATTTTAGTGTCAAGAAATATATGTATGTGCAATGTCTATTCTGTGTGCTTGGGCGAGAATAATAAATTCACTTTATTTTTTATGTGTTGAAGCTCTTTTGACGTTATTCATGGCGTTTGCCCCGAGCGAAATCGTCAGAAAGACACTTGAAGCTTCGCGATGGCTTTATACCCAATCTGCTAGAGTTAGACGATGGAGCTACTTACAAATGAAACCATATAAAAAGGCTTTACATTCAGACATGCAATGACCGTTATATCCCTCATTTTCTTTAAAAAAAAACGCGATAAAACTTGCCCGGTTAAAGAAAACTGACGGGGTCGACTTATGCGCGCCGAAAGAAAGCGTCTGAGAAGACAAGGTACAATTTCAACAATACTGCTAGGTAAGGGTTAATTTTTTTCTGTACGTAAGACAAAAATCTCCTCATTTATCTCTTGAGAATATAACCCGCTACGTCTTTGCGTATTTCAGCATCTTGTTTTAAGTCAAAGCTTTGCTTTCATGAATGTATAATGCGTCCGGCTATTTTCCAAGCAAATTTAACCGTCATCGCTAGCTTGGAAGCTACTAAACCAAGTCTGGGTAAAATTCGAGCCTACGATATCACACAAAGCCGTGCTGGGTACTTTCACCTCAATACACCAAGCAATTACAGCTGAAGACGTCGTTGTTAGTAACTTAACAAAACTTTGCTCATTTAGGTTTAGACACTCGCTTGCGTTATCTCCGGCTTAAACAATGAAGCAGGACTAATTCACATCCCCACGAGATAGATTCAGAATTAAATCAACTTGTTGTAGCTAGTTAAGTTAGGAACAGTTAGTTGTAGCTAGTTACGTTAGGAACAGTTGGCTGCCCTGTTTGGTTAGCCTAGGGGAGTGGTTCCCCTGAATGTAAGAACGCAAGTTGAGTCTAGTCAAGCTAGCTCAGAAGCATACATGTACGAACGCAAGTTCTGTCACTCAAGTGTATCATAACAACAGGGTCTTACTGAACCCACAACAAATATAGTATTTATATTTGCAATACGGTTTTATTCTACAAGTAAAACACAAACGACGGGGTCGTACCCCACAGACACGATCGGTCCTTCGAGCTATTTCGAAAGAAATACGAATTAACAAAACTACGGGGTCGTACCCTACATAATTTGGTCAATTCGAGCCGGATCAAGAGGCAGTGACAACAAATCGACGTGCAAAGGTGGTTTAATCAAAACAAGCATCAACATAAATCGTATTGGAAATAGTTACTACGCAGTAACTAAGGCGGCAAAATAAAAGGCAAGCAAGCAAGCCACAGCAGTTCCGAAACGGCGAACGTTCGAACTCGCAAGCAAGCATTCAGCGCAGGGATTGGTCGACTCAAGGCAACAAGCGGCGCGGGATATTCAAGGTTGGTCTGTCCTTTTCTTTCCTTTCTCGTAGTTTAAAATGGCTGAACTTACTCAATTAATAAAACGGCGAAAAATAACAAAGGCTACTCTAACGCGTTTAATCAATTTTGTAAACAATTTGGGAGATAAACCAGATGTAGTGAAACTAAATTTAAAACTCGAAAGCGTAAACACTTTACTTAATGATTTCGATGAGATTCAAACTCAGATCGAGTTGGCAAGCGAAGACGACGAGGAATCGTTGGAACGAGAGGATTTCGAGGATAAGTATTTTACGGTTATGTCTAAAATCAAAATTTTATTAAGTACGAACAACAGTTGTGCAACAGTACATACGGCCGCGACGGTCAACGATGTTAAATTGCCCACTATAACATTGCCAGATTTCACGGGTGCATACGATGAATGGATACAATTTGCGGAAACTTTCGAAGCCCTGGTGGGTAAAAATTCGAATTTACCGGTAATACAAAAATTCTACTATCTAAAGGGGAGTTTAAAGGGTGAAGCGGCGAAGGTCATACATTCGTTACCGATTTGCGAGTCAAATTATCAGGTAGCTTGGGAGTTACTTAAGGAACGTTACGAAAACGAGAGGTTGATATCACATAACCACGTAAAGGCTTTGTTTGACTTGCCGCTCGTGCAACGCGAGTCTCAACATGCCTTACGTGGCATGTTGAATGAATTTTCAAAACATATACGATCATTAAAGGCTTTGGGGGAACCGACCGACTCCTGGGGTACTTTATTAATTTATTTATTGACGTCCAAGTTGGATATAAATTCAAAAAAGGAATGGGAGCGGTCCATAGCAGCGCGAAAAACTGTAAGCGTAGACGATTTAACTAAATTTTTGTCAAACCGATGCTTTTTGTTAGAAACGATTGAAGGCAAACCAAGCGATAAAATCTTTAAAAAACCTCAACACGTAGCGCACTTAGCGACGAATACATTTTCGTGTGTATATTGTTCAGGTAAACATTTTATCTACAACTGCGAGAGTTTTTTAAAATTAGCCGCAAGGGCTAGAATTAACGAAATCAAGCGTTTACATCTGTGTGTGAATTGTCTTAGGAAAGGTCACCGGGCGAACGAATGTAAATCGAAATTTAAATGCAAAACGTGCAATGAAGTTCATCATACTTTGTTACATATACCTAAGGTAGTCAGTCAAAATGACGCCGTGGAACGTCAAGGAAACAAATTACCTTCAAACACACCGGTCATAGCTACGCATTGTAACGAACAGCGAAAGGCGCTAGTTTTGCTAGCAACGGCAATGGTAAATGTTCTGGACGCAACCGGAAACCGGGTACCATGTCGCGTTCTACTAGACTCGGGTAGTCAGATAAATTTTGTTACTCAGGAACTGATTCAAAATTTAAAACTTTCTATAAAACAAACAAATTGGCCTATATCGGGTATAGGATTAAGCGAATCTAAAGTGACTAAAACCGCAATGGTTGAAATTCAATCACTTTTTTATAATTACTCAGTGCGACTAGAAGTTCTAATTTTAGATCGAATAACTGAAGATATACCTACTGTAAAAATAGACAAACAAGCGTTAAACTTACCGCCCAACTTATTTTTGGCAGATCCCAATTTTAATGAATCACATAAAATCGATATGCTCATTGGAGCCGAGTTATTTTTTGACCTATTGTGCGTTGGTCAAATTAAGTTAGGTAAAAACTTGCCCATGATGCAGAAGTCCAAATTGGGGTGGATCTTGGCGGGACCTTTTATGTCTATACCAACAAACTTAAGAGTATGTAACTTAACAACGACCAATAGGGATTTACAAGCGTCGTTGGAACAGTTTTGGAAGGTGGAAGAAGTCACAGCTACCTCAAAAAACACGTCAGAGGAGATAAGTTGTGAACAGCATTATTTAAAATATACTAAGCGGGATAGTAACGGACGTTTTGAAGTAAGTTTACCGTTTAAACTCGAGCCGAAAACATTAGGCGAATCAAAGGAAACGGCAATCAAACGTTTACTTAACTTGGAGCGTAAATTTTGTAAAAATGTATCGTTAAAGGAACAATACTTAAGTTTCATGACAGATTACGAACGCTTGGGACACATGTCGAAGGTGTCCGAAGTAACGAACGGTGCACATTATTACATCCCTCATCACGCGGTTTTGAGAGAGGATAGTCTCACTACCAAGTTGCGGGTAGTGTTCGACGCATCTTGTAAAACCACTACAAACTTATCGTTAAATGATGCGCTAATGATTGGTCCAACCGTACAGGACGATTTATTCGCGATATTGATCAGATTTCGGAAACATTCGTTGATAGTAACCTCGGATATCGAGAAAATGTACAGACAGATTAACATTAATCCGTCGCAACGAGACTTTCAACGAATTGTTTGGCGGTCTGAACACGATCAAAAAATTACTCATTACCAGCTAAATACCATTACGTACGGTACCGCACCGGCATCGTTTTTAGCCACGCGCTCGTTGTTACAGTTAGCAACCGAAAACGAGGTGGAGTATCCGGAAGCTAGTAAAATTATTAAAAACAGTTTTTACATGGACGACATGATTACAGGATTTGAGTCCGTCCAAGATGCTTACGAGAATGTAAAACTAGTAGATGAAATTTTGCGACGCGCGGGTTTCATACTTAGAAAATGGTCATCCAATAGTAGCGATTTACTAAAACTATTACAATCAAACGACACAAACGTGCCGGAGTACTACATTACAGACGGCAGTGTTAAAACTTTGGGTTTGTTATGGGTAGCGAAAACAGACTTATTGAGATTCAAGGTCAATCCTAACATAAACGATAATCGCGTATCGAAACGTACTATCTTATCGTCAATTGCGCAAATTTTTGACCCACTGGGTATAATTTGTCCAGTAACGACTCTAGCTAAAATTATTATGCAAGAACTCTGGAGGCTTAAGATAGATTGGGATGAATCTGTACCTATCGAAATTTATACTACTTGGTCCAGATATGCAAAACAATTATTGCTACTCGACGAAATTTTAATAACTAGACGGGTTTTAGTTCAAAACGCTAAGATTATACAGATACACGGATTTTGTGACGCGAGTGAACGCGCTTACGGCGCGTGCATTTACGTATATTCTGAAACGAACGGTGGTGCGTTCGAGGCGCATCTTTTATGCGCCAAGGCAAGAGTTGCTCCGTTGAAATGCCTTTCATTGCCTCGTCTCGAATTGTGTGGGGCAGTTTTACTAGCGAAACTTGTTAATCGTGTGATTAAGGTTTTGGATTTAATAATCGATTCGACACACCTCTGGTGTGACTCAACTATAGCGTTATCATGGATCAACGCGGATCCTGGTAGATGGAAGTCGTTCGTTTCCCATCGCGTAGCGGAAATACAAGAACTTACCGGCATTGAACAATGGTCGCACGTGTCTTCGTCTGATAACCTGGCGTATTTAATCTCACGCGGCGCGACTCCCGAAGTATTAAAAAATTCTAAATTATGGTGGCATGGCCCGAAATGGCTTAACAATCAAGGTTGCCGGCCTCCGCAATTCAAGCCTCAGATGGTGGATATACCGGAATTAAAACAAATAAAACCAATTGCTTTAATTGCAACTACAGACAGTAGTTTTATCGATCGCTTTAGTTCTTTGAATAAGCTCAAGCGAGTTACTGCGTACATATTACGCTTTTGTCAAAACTGCAAGTATCCAAATAATAAATCATCGCGCGAATTAACTACGGCAGAATTAAAACGAGCTATGATAGCATTACTAAGGTTAACGCAGCAAAGCGTATTTGCTCTTGAAGGGCATTGTTTAAGAAATTCTAAACCGTTACCTAACAATAGCAAACTATTGTGTTTAGCTCCCTTCTTGGACAAGGATGATCTGATTCGGGTAGGGGGAAGGTTAACGCACTCTGATCTCAGTTTTGATCAGAAGCATCAAATACTGTTACCGGAAAAACATAATTTAACAAAATTACTTTTTGGGCACAAACACAAGGAATTAGGTCACGCGGGACCTCAGCATTTACTTTATGCAATTAGAAGTGAATTTTGGCCTTTATCGGGTAGAAAGATAGCAAGACAAATAGTACATAACTGTATTCGGTGCTTTCGCAATAAACCCATTTTAGCTAGTACAAGGGTGGGTGATTTGCCTAAAGAACGGGTAATCCCGACTTTACCTTTTTTGACTACAGGCGTTGATTACGCGGGTCCTTTTCTCGTAAAGGATCGCAAGGGAAGGGGTGCACGGTTGCACAAGTGTTACATAAGTTTATTTATTTGTTTCGTCTCCAAGGCGATCCATTTAGAACTAGTATCGAACTTAACTACCGAGTGCTTTATTGCGGCACTGAGGCGATTCGTCGCACGTCGAGGCTTGCCACAAGAGATGAGATCTGATAACGGTACAAATTTTATCGGAGCTAAGAACGAGCTCTCCGAGCTTTCTAAATTTCTTAAGGACAATGAACATTCCATAAATCAAACTTTAAATAATGACGGTATAAATTGGAAGTTCATTCCTCCCAATTCTCCACACTTTGGTGGTATCTGGGAGGCGGGTGTTAAGCGAGTTAAATATCATCTGAAGCGGGTATTAGGAAACGCAAATTTGAATTTAGAAGATTTTAATACAGCTATTATCCAAATTGAAGCCATTTTAAACTCACGACCTTTGTCACCTATGTCCTCTAATCCCAACGACATGCAACCACTTACTCCGTCACACTTCCTGATTGGACGAACGCCATCCTTTTTACCAGACCCAAGTGTTATACATATACCTGAAAACCGATTGTCATCATACCAATTGGTTCAACGTTTGAAGCAGCATTTCTGGAATCGATGGTCAAAGGAGTATCTTTCTGACTTGCAAATGCGATACAAGAAGGCATCACCTAGTCAACAATTGGAAATTGGAACTTTGGCTCTAATTAAGGACGACAACTTGCCTCCATCTTCTTGGAAGTTGGGCAGAGTAGTTCAGCTGCATCCTGGTCTGGACGATCAGGTTCGTGTGGTCACACTTCAAACGAATAAAGGTCTTCTTCGTCGTGCGGTAGTGAAGGTGTGTCCGTTACCAAAATTTTAACGTGAAGTGAATAGGTCAGTGATACTTAGCGTATGTGTGTGGTGACACTTACCTTTGTGTAATAATTACTTTTGATGTAATACTTATCTGGACTGGTACATATCAGATAAACACTGCCAAGATGGAATTTTGAATAACTTTTTTTTGATTATGTATTTCATGTTATTTTGAAAGCCCCAGCTTTCAAGGCCGGGTGTATGTTGTAGCTAGTTAAGTTAGGAACAGTTAGTTGTAGCTAGTTACGTTAGGAACAGTTGGCTGCCCTGTTTGGTTAGCCTAGGGGAGTGGTTCCCCTGAATGTAAGAACGCAAGTTGAGTCTAGTCAAGCTAGCTCAGAAGCATACATGTACGAACGCAAGTTCTGTCACTCAAGTGTATCATAACAACAGGGTCTTACTGAACCCACAACAAATATAGTATTTATATTTGCAATACGGTTTTATTCTACAAGTAAAACACAAACGACGGGGTCGTACCCCACAGACACGATCGGTCCTTCGAGCTATTTCGAAAGAAATACGAATTAACAAAACTACGGGGTCGTACCCTACACAACTAGATCGACGTTTTGTTGAGAGAAAAACGCTTTTAAGTTATCGAATCTTGTGGGGAAGTTGAGAAAGTGTTGATTCTCAGTTGAATCGACCAATCAGGTAATCTTAAACGAGGTAAAAACATTTGAAGTGCTGAAACAAAACAGTAATCGGATTACGTGGGGTGGGAAAACGCGGGACGCGAATTCGGTTAAAGGGATTAACAGGTGTTTACAAACAATTTATGAGCGGATTCAGAAATATGTCGAAAATTCATTTCAAATGCGTTAAATGGAAAAAGTTGAGAATTTCACGTGGCTTCCTATACAGGGTGTGTTGTAATTGGTGGATTATTTTAACTTGTGCAATTGTTACTCAAAAATGTACTAATCAATTCTTAAAACATACGTTTAAGAAGGACAAAATTGGCAGTTTTTAATTTACTAAGTCAAAAATCTTATAAAAACCTTATTTGCAGGAAGTTGGTTAACCCCCAAAATATTCCACTTTAAGAAGCACACATTTAGAGACAGCTTATTATGTAGGTAGCACTTGGGCATTGCATTACGGTTATTTAAATTAACTTAATAAATAATAAAGCCAATAGCATAACTTTTAAAATTTTGACCCCAAAAAAAATAATCATGTATACAACTGTTACATTTTTTAAACCATTGAAGAATTCGCAAAATATTTTAGTTAGTCTCTAAAGTTTAGACTTACACAGAAGGTATAATTAATGTATGTATTAACAGTTTTATTATTGTCAAGAAATATTGGTGTGTTGGCAAGAAAAATTGGCTACAGTCTTCGCAATATTTTTGATGACGAATTTAGAAGTATTTAAATAAATCTCAAATTATTTTACTTGGCAGATTTCTGAACACTTTGAAGAGGTTTAAAAAATATTTTTAAACGGTTTCTTAACGAATTGGTCTTTTTTGTGCATTGCCAAACATTATAACAAAACACTAAGCCAACTGCTAATTTTAATTAATTCTAAACACGAAAAACTTTGAAGGTATACACTTGATCAACCTATGTAAATTTTGAAGAGGCATAAAAAATATTTTCTTGCGAGTTTTTAAAGAAACCTGTTATGCATTGCTCGTGTTTTTTAACATTTTCACCTTTAAAATCATTTGAAGATTTATTAAAATATTTTTTAAAAACATTTGTAGCTGGAATGCATTGTTGTGATGTTATTAAACATTTATTTATTCATTACACCTAATTGCCAAGTTTTTGAATTTATGAAAATAACATCTCAAAGCTAAGTACCTTGCTTAAAAAATCTTTAAAAACTTCGTAGAGGTTTAAAACCAATTTTTAATCAATTTCTGAACGAATTGGTTATGGATTCCTTTGATATAAATTAACATTTCAACAAAAAATTAAGCCAATTGCATTTTTATTTTCAATTTTGGACCAAAACTTCCAAGGGTATACACTTGGCAAATTTTTATGAACTTTAAAGAGTTAAAAAATCGATTTCTAGGTAATATTCTGGATAAAAATCCTAGCCCTAACAGCAATGAAAACATTTTTGCAGAAATAATTTAGTTATGGCTTGTTATATTGCCCTATTCGAATCAGTTTCCAGGGAAACCCCTGGTTTTCAGTAAGGAAGCGAAGATATTTTATAAAAAATTAATTTCCACACTTAAGTTTCATCAGCACAGTAAAATTTGGAGTGATATGTAATCTGTTGCAATAAAATTTTCCCAGCAATTTGAAAATCAAAACTGGTAAAAACTTCCAGGTATCAGAGCCCCTTTTCCATGATCATTAATTAGCCTCATAGCCAATTACCCAAATAAAAATTAACAACGTTAAAAAGCAACGCACTATTTTTAATCCTGGGCTTTGGAAATCAACCGTAATTTTAATTTTCGTATGTGCACTCAACGTTAAAATACACAACATCAACAAAGTACATTTCGGAATACATTACTCGACGCAAATTTCAACGGCTACTAGATATTCACACTCAACTGAACTCACAGCCACCCCCAAGGCAAATGTAATGAAACCGTTATTATAGTATACACGGCAAACATTTTTTTGTAAAATTCACTCAACAAATCTAAAGCAAATTCAGTTACAACTTGGCTTTCAAAAAAAACCCAATTAAATTAGCGTGCACCGTTAAAAAGTCTTTAAAACACTCATTAACGCAAAAGGCAATTAATTTTCGGGCTACTACAAGGAGAATTCCACGGTAACAAAATTTTTTAAGGATTAATAGCTTAGGGCTTGTTAAATTCCTGAGTGAACGCAATCTGCAGAAATTTTGCCCGAGGACAACGCTAACTATACCGCAAAGTATGTGATGCGTGAATAACTAGGTCAAAATTATCACAGGTAGGTAAATTCTAGGCCCAAATTGCCTTAGTTAAATCTGAAAAAAACATTGTTCTGACAAGTTTTGCTTTAATACCAGCTTAATTTACACAGAATAAGGGTGAACCATAACAACATAGGCGTTAGATTATGAGTATGTTGCAGCTTTTAATAAAAATACTTCATTATAATAGTGTTACTATTTTTCCATATTTCTAGACTTAGCAGAGCATTTGACACCATAAACCATATTATCTTACTTAAAAAATTAAATTCAATTGGAATAAGGGGTAGTGCCCTGAATTTATTTAAAACTTACTTATCTAATAGATATCAAATTGTTAAAGTGGGTTGTTACTTTAGTCCCTCAAAAATTATCACATGTGGTGTGCCTCAAGGAACAGTTCTAGGTCCAAGATTATTTTTAATTTATATTTATGATCTACTACTATCTAATAACATTCAACGCTCTCTGATAGCAAACGCAGATGACACTGTTGTTCCTTGAGGCAAGCACATGGGCTGAAGTTGAGAATATGGCGCTGCAAGAACTTAAATTTATTAAAAAATGGTTGGATACTAATATTCTCACTCTTAATTATAAAAAAGTAATTTTATTACATTTTCTGTATATAAAAACCATCAACCAAATTGGGAGAATACTAAAATTCATGATGTTAAATGTAATCTTACAAATAATTGTGATTGTACTCGTCTAATAAGTCGAGTAAACTCTGTCAAATATCTAGGAATTACAATAGATAAATTTATGAGCTGGGACATACACACTATGTTCCCGAGTTAGAAAAATAATATACCTGTTAAAAAAATTGAGAATAATTTTATCTATTACATTTTGGCACATCATAATTTGCAAAATTTTAGCACTCATTTATTTTATACACTTAATCATTCATCCTAAGTAACTACTTCTTACATATTAAATTCTGTAGTATTCAAACAAGTTAACTAAAACCAATATCGGTTAACCAAAATCCCTTTTAAGATAACCAACACTGCATAATGAAAACCAGTAAGCACTGCCAGGGCAGGGCACCTGTGTCAACTTTGACAACGAAATATTCCACTAAGCTGACAACATTGCAATTTATCGGATGGGACTGACTTGTGTACTTTGCATTATCTAATTTTCCTAAATCCTTCATCGATCGAATAACCCGATTATAGTCGGTAATAGTTTTTGCTACTCGCTAGGGAAATTGACGAGCATATGCAATTTTCATTGGAAAATGAATAAAGAGTATAGGGCGATGTAAAATGAAGGAGAGATTGAACATTTAAGTGTGTGGACTTTTTGATTTTCTTGCACAAAAGATATTGGGCCTTATTTTAATAAATCTTGTGACGATAAACACATCCAATTATTAGCAACAAACTAAATTCCGAAATAAAAAATTATTAAATGCTGTCAACACGAAGATTTTTCCAAATATTTCATGTAATTTTCAATTGTCAATCAAATATACTTCAATAATAACTTTTGTTTTCTTAATTGTTACCTATATACAGGGCCTTTCAGAGTAAATGCGAGGCCAGGAGCAAACAATGTTTTCTGAGGGCCTTCAAAATTAAAAACTATGAGGAAAAACTATAGAATGTTAATAGTAGGTTGATGATATATGTTATAAAACTGTTATTTCAACTACAAAAATATTATGTATGTTTTTCTAGCAAATCAAGTTAAAAATTGAGGCCCCTAAAACTGTTAGGCCCGGTGTATTTGCCCCCCCTCCTCTCTGATAAGGCCTGCCTTAAGATGAAATGTGGCAAATAAAATTATTGTAAGTAGTTTTTTTTTTTAATTTCAATACGCTTAAAGCTAATTTTCAATTTGTTTGAATCAACACAAACAAAGAACTTTATATTTGTGATCAAAGAGATAAAGAACAACAGTCCAAGATGATAAAAAAAGTAAATAAATTTCGACTTGATTAATTCCATTACAGATGATCAAAAAAAGTAAATTTGAACATTCATGTTGGGCATAATTTTGAATTTTAAACAACTTTTTCGAAAATTATTGTGTATGCACTTAAATAATGGCACAAATTTATAAAATCACCAGCGCCATAGGACGACTTTTATCAAAAATATTTTTTTCGAGGAACAAAATCTAGTACTTTTTGAATTAAACTGTAGATTTTGAGTATTTAAAAGCCATATTTTTTGACCCAATGTACAAGATAATGAAAAGGTTTGTGATTTTGAGTAAGGGCATGGCATTGACAGACTGCTTGTGCAAAAAAATCAACCCTTTTTAAACAGTTACGAAGAGGTTAAAGCTTTCCATCTTACAAAATTTGCAAAGACGAGAGCTTTTGCGTTCCAAACTAAATCTGTGGCAGATAAGTAGCTTCAGCCTTGATAAATACAAATTTATAACTTATGCAAGCAATTTTTGACTGTTTTCCATTCACAGTACAACTTTATTAGACATGATAACTTTAGAAAAAGATGAATATAACATTTTGAAGAAAAAAATTATGTAAATTAAAGCTTTTCCAAATTTTACGAATAAGTTTGAAGTCTTTTAGACTTAAAAAATTCCGTTAGTTGAACGTAGTACAACAAACGCCTATTTCCATATAAAAAACTATTGAAACGCCTTCAAAAAAGTTCAGATCGTGATTTCAAACACAATGATAGCGCTTTTTGCAATTTTGTGCAAGTTGAAATTATTACAGGCAAAAATTTACGAAACTATTTTACCAATCGCAGTTTAATTTTATTGAAATAACTTCAACTTAGTGTAATCGCATTCCATTGGTAGGGTAAATATGTAAAATAGTTCAGCTTTTTATAACTAGCTACAGCGGTCGACGCGAAAGCTTTCAAAGAGACAGAACTACCAGAGACGAGAACAGAAAAAAGCTCAAACTTTAAAAGCTTATAACTATGACAATTCTACGCCTACATGTTCTACAAAATATAATCCAAGTTAAACTTAATCCAAACTGTAAAATATGTCTTGAATTTTATTCCTGATTGCTCTGGATTGCTCGTAAGCTGTTTTGTGGTTTAATTTAATTTGCAACTAAAAGCTTTACAAAAGGATTGTTTAACGATTTCCAAAATGTTATTTAAACATCAAAAAGGAATACGGTATTTAAGAGCCTTAGTACCTACTTAGTACTAATTGTTCATACAAATACATTTCCCAACCTAATTTTTTTTTGAAAAAATAATTATATTTGACTTCTTCAGGAAAATGTACTGAGATGTGATTGTATTCGATTTGTTAAGTTTTAATGTTGTTTGTTAACCATTGTTATAATTTAGCTCTAATGCACTTCGTTTAAAGTTACCAAAGTGCAATTAAGTCTATAAATTCTTCGAGTTGCTACCGAACTAAAGACATTTGCGTTCGTGAACAAACGTTTATTAAAACTTCTCAGCGTTTGCCATAATTAACAGAAGTGAACAGTGCTAAATAAGTTGGGTATATCGGAATACTCTTTTTGTAATGCTTACAGTTTTAAAAGTATTTTTGCGGAATTTCCACCGACTTCAATTCAATTTTATTTTAAGTAACAAAGTTTAGTAATAGAAATAAAAAAATAATTGGTCCATTGTTGTAATCCATGAACTTCTATTTCAAACTTTTATGAATTATTTATTATTAAGCATATCGTGTACCGACACTTGGACGTCCAATAAAGCCCAAAAAATCATGAATATATGAAGGGTAAATTGTTACACAAAAAGTTTGCTAAAATTTTGAAATCTAAGGGCTAAAAATTAGTAATGCTTATATCTTTTATGTCTCAATATTAAATTGTAACTTTTAGCCCCAACGTTGAGGTTGGAAGTAACAGCTGTTTTACAACAGAAAAAAAATCTCACATATGCTTTACGAAACATATGAAATTAATATCTTGGTAGGAAGACATATGTCCAATCTGTCATTAAATCAATTTGGATGTAAAAAAAAACATGTTATACTCAATGAGAAATTAAATAAAAACACAAAAATGATATTTTAATTCCCGGTCTCCCCTACCCTTTAATTATTGTACAATCCAAGTGATATTATTTAAACAAACGGTACAACAAAACCGTTACCCATGAAGCGGGAACGTTAAGAGATAGAATATTGTCCAATACCTTAGATAAACACTAAATTTTGTGTAAATGATCTGTAAATTTGATTTTATATTCGCAACTTCGATAAAAGTCGAAAATGGAACTAGCGATATTTTTATCAATTTTGGCATAAACTTCGAAGCTTTCATGGCTGTAGTTCGATATCTAACGAATATTATCAGTTTGTGTTTGATGCAGAGTCAACCCGACGCCGACAGGTTTTCCCAAAAAAACATTTTATCACCGACTCTACAACATTTCCGGTACACAGTGATTCCAAATACATTTAGATATATCCTATAAGTATTATCGCATTACGTGAGCTCAAGAATTTTGCCGCGAGGCTTGCGGATAAATAATCTCTCGAAGCCGAGATAAACCTGAAAACGGATTACCTATGTGTTAGGATAACGCGGTGGCACCGTCGCCGGCGAACCCTATAATGTAGGATTCCTAGTGGGTTAATGTTTTACACGGTGAGGAAATAAAGTTCTGTCGGCCCCTTTTTAAGTTATGTTGAAAGGGGGCCCTTGAAAACTGGATGAAGGAACGTCGTAATATGGGTTAGCGTGCAGGAAATGATAGGTTGTTTACACTACATTTTGCTGATGACCCAATAATATTAGCAGAAGACAAAGACACGCATCGATTGTATAGTATATTACATAACAAGAGTTGTAAGAAGCATATTACGCACGAATGGCCAAGTTGCGCACGGAGCCACGTAGCGGCGAGTGATTAATTGCTCTACAACTCGTGTTATGTAGCTTACTTTTTCTACGATCACATAATACCATTTGTTGTGTTGTTTCGTTCCATTGGTTCAATGACTTTTGTATGTGTTCCCTAATATCCCCCACTGTTACTAGATCGTCTGCTTATAGTAGGCGCTGTATCCGAATGGGCTTTAGATCTTTGTATCCGACTATTACTTTCGGTGTGTGTTTTTACTATACTATAATGTACCAACTATTCAAAGAATGACGAGTGAAATATTGGCTGTTCCAGAAATAACACTTTTAGAAAGTTTCTAACCATTGGAAGGGTGATGTAAGGTATATAATATTGATCGAAGATTGGATTAGGTTGTAGGGCCTACTCAATAAAATTCTTGTTGGTTTGTTTATTTGAGTAGTCTCGAAACATTATTGACACACGCTGAAAATATACCGAGCAGTTGTAACTTTAACAATTCGTGTTTGCACTCCAGTTGTGCATTTTGCATTAAGCCTGTCGCTCTGTCGCGTATGGAGCCCGTTGGGGTTGCTCTGGACGAGCATGTTTGGCGGTTTGAAAGGTCGAACATGTTCACAGCCGATGATTAGAATCAGCTGTGGCCGTGCGCTCGCAAAATGTTTTGTTTTTTATCCCGGAAGGGAATTTGTAAAACGATAATGAAGGTCGAGCGCGCTGACCTTTTTGATGGCACAGGGAAAAGCTGTAGCGAGATCGGCTTTTGTTTTCCCCGTCCGTGACATTAGAACGATTAAAAACGAAAAAAATCGGGCTATAAATAAACATTTTTTGTTTTTACAAGAGGGAATTGTTAAATTGTCGATTTTTGACTTAAAAACGTATAATACAGTTCAAAGAATATTCTGCCAAAAATTGCTAGAAAACATTCTATGCCAGGGGTGGCAAAGCTTTTTATGTTGGCGTGCCAATTTTTTCAAATTTGTACATTTTGAAACGCTGGCGTGCCAGGTAAAATTTGCAATGAATGAAAAAAAAACATTACTGATTGTGAGGAGATGAAGAGTAAATATTGCAATATTTGTATTAAATGAATATTTTTTCTTGACTACTAATAGAAAGTAATTAAACAACAACTTAAGATAAATAACTAAATTTTAAAAGAAATATTAAATATTGTACCAATGGAAAGATATAATTTGACAAACATAATAATTGCACATTACATGTGTTTACTTTTCAAACAACATTAATTAAGTAGGTACCTACAATAAGAATTAAAATATAAGTTTTTATTGCGATTTTTGTTTTTGAATGCTTTCCGTTAAGTTTTTTATATCGGGTTGGTATTCCTTACATTTAATAAAATGGTTACTGAAAATTAATTTGTGAAAATAGCCTACGCTAATTCCTTTAAAGATTTGAACTCTTCTGGAATCGTTTGCCAGGCATTAATAATTTCGCTTTCAGCATTATTATTTCTTTTTTCCTTCAAACGTTCCCTTACAATAATCTCTAAATTTTCCCTTAAGTCAATGAACTCTCGCCTCCAAATTGCACTTGATTAAAAATCAATTAATTGCAATTCATTTATTTTAAATTTTAACCATTTAACTGTATCTGATGCAAATAACTTTATACGCCAATATTATCCTTTTAATGCAAACGCTGTAACTCATTTTTTTTTAAAGATATTTAGCTAAAAATATTCTATGGTATGTGCTTGAAGCTATCCTTAATATCCTACTCAAATTTTTCAATCCGTCTGTCTATACCTTTTTAGACTAATATTATCCTTAATTTGTACTTTTGCAAAAGAACGTTTATTAGGACTGGCGCACAAGAAATAGCAAATAACAAAAAAACTAAGATACTTTCATACGTTTATTGATGGCCCCACCCATTCACATAACTGGAAAACCGTGTCTACATGAACTTTCATTATTTCCCAACGTGCTTCTAACCGGAAACCATTTCGTGTCGTTGAAACACATTTTAGGAGCTGCATTTGTACGTCGTGTGACCCAGTCACCCATAAGATATCCCCTGCACGTTCGCAAACGAAAATGGTGTCGAAGTAAAAGCTAAGAATACAAGGGAGGAGAAAATTTCAACGATACAACTTGTATTTACAGCTAATGGTAACGGGATATCGAACTAAATTTACAAGGAAACGCTCTGAGGGTGTAAAGTTTATAGGTTTTGTCGTATATACAACCAAAAACAACCCCCGAACAAAGTTTAATATTCGCCAGAGTGAATTGGAAACACAATGTTTATACAGTTTTGATTAATAATTACTTTTATCTTGTGTTCTACCTTCGAAAACGAAATTCTTGTATAATCAAGGCGAAACGTGATACAAAAATCGATGTTCAGGCTCATTTACTCAAAGGGCCGATTGCACAAACAACAAAAAGTTTGCTGTCTCAATTTACATTTGATTATTATATCGCGCTATCCACATTTGTGTGTTAAACAAAATCTACTGAATGAGACAGTGCTTTTGTCTTTGGCCGAAGGACGCGTAACCCAATTAAGAAACTTCTTATCGTTCGTGAGTGCCGTTAAAAGAAATGACACACAATAAGGTTTAGATTAGTTTTCGGTTTTATTTTTGAGTCGACAAGGCGCGGACGAACTTTTGCACAGTCGCTCTCGAGAAGAGCGGAAAATCTAGAAACACAGGAAGCGGAAAATGAATTCGTCTTGGTGTGGCAATATCGGCGGGAGATTTCCGCTCTGACCTCGTTATGTACCGAGAATTTTTCGCATCAGACGATGCAAAGATTTGAAACCTAAAACGATTTGCTTTTGTGAGCGTTCGTATATGTTTTGATACGTGAAAAATGCAGAAAATTGCTATTTCAAAGGTGCCAAATATGTTTTTTGTATCACGTTATATTCGCCTCGTTATTAGGTATTGCATGGGATTTAAGGGGCTTGAATATAAAAAAAAACATATACAGGGTGGTACACATGGAAGGGCCGTTATTGGGATCTCGTAAACGGTAAGAGCTACAAATCGCCAGAATCTGATCAAGACGCAAAAATTACTTTTATCATTCAACTTTTCAGTTTTTTCCCTATTTTTCCGAAGGAAATGGCCATTGGCACATATAACTCTGCAAAAAATTTAGTTTTGATGTTCTTGATGCAATAAACACAACCTTGTTCAGATTCTAGCGACAACATATCGTGAACTTCCCTGGTCAGTATCTTTAAAAATGTAATATTTGGGCTATGATTTTTAACGACAAAATTATCGGCCCATTTTTAAATTATACTTGCAGAAATTATAGGTGTGTTATTAAATTAAATAGCAAACAAATCTCTCTATCCTTGCAAAGTATGGTCTCTGTAAAATATTTTCCTTGTAAAAACTTTCTTTAATATTAATTGATTAAAACTATTTTTATTTTATTAACATTTACGAAGTATCTTTGAAAATGGTAAAGTACCTAAAAACTTTATACACAATAACAACTGCCTATGTTTGAGTTTGTAAGTGGACTCTTTATATTTAGAAGTTGTGCCAATTAAATCTGTGGTTGCAAAGTTTTGTGTGTAAAACAATGCAGCATATATTAACCTCATTCAAAAATATTCTCGTCCGATATAAATGAAAAACAAAACATTGCCTTTTGTCACTACAAAAAAAAAATCACATTTGCATATCGCAGCAGTCAGCAAGAACCGCGTCTCATCTCATTTCCTTATTATTTCATAACATCTCCTAAATTATCCCACAGCGCAAAGTCACAATTCCCAACCCATTCTTCTCATTAAATTTATTTTACACCCCGACATCTCCACGAGACCACCATTCTACATTCGGTTGGGATATAAAAGATCAAATAAACGAAACACTGGCATGAAATTCCAAAGCCGATAGGGCAGATTAAATTTGTTTTGCAAAAACGCTTTTTATTCGTCTTTATTGCATGTGAGGGTTTCCATGTTACGTCATGTTACGTACGGCGCGGAAAGAGACGGACGGAAAACCGATAAATAATAATTACATAGATAGCTTTTAAATGGGGAGATACACTCAAAGATACGGCTGGTGAGTGGATGAAGAATATCGGATGAGAATTCGAATATTTTACGTATGATATGTGATGGAAACAACCCACGCGCGAATCTGTTGGTCGATAACGATTCGAAACACACATTTTTGGTTGTTAACTACATAATTGTTTCTTTTAGTGTCGCTAGTAATTTAAAAATGTACTACATGAGACTCGTAAAAGACTTTTGTAGAACACGTGTATAAGTAAGTTTATATCGGATAAGAATCGTTCTTAGTCGAAAATCTCTTTCGTACTTCCACGTAAAGCAAAAATTGGCAAAATTTCGTTTAATGGTTTCTGAACTTCCGCGCCTTGCGTTCGACTTGAAAATAAATCTAAACCAAAAATAAATGGGGAAGGTACATGAATTTATTTTACATGTTTTAAAAGTATTGCTTTATTTGTGTTTTAATTTGCCTGGGTGTGTTTGTTCAATTTCGTTTTATTTCCGAACAACAAATATTTTCGCTAACTTATTATTTCTGAGCATTATTCCACGAGTATTTAAAAGGGATAACATTAATATTATGAAATGAAACTCCATATTTATTTACCAACTTTCAGCATTGCTTTTTACTGTTATTTGTAAATCTGAAAGTAGTATTACCTCGTGAGATTTAAAAATGAAGAACATTGCATACAATTTCAACATTATTTAGCAGACTAATTGACCAGGAAGGTAACAGTGTTGCAACAAATGCTACAGAATTAGGCCTTGTTGTTTGCTAGGTACCTACACTAAAAGTATTAATGATTTTAATATTCTTGTACAAGAAAAAAAGTTTGTTACGCAAATAGGAGTGCTTGGAATACATAACTTTGTTCAAGAACTCTGTTTTAGATTATTTATAACCCCCCCCACCAGGTTCATGGTTATAAACATAATGTTATTGGCTAAAAGTAAATACATACTCAGGTCAAACAAAGTATGCATTTTGTTTCTTGTTCTTATTTAAAATCAAAACTGGATTAAAACACAGTAGTTAAAGCCTTGTTTACTTTTTTTTACATATAAAATTTCTGAACGCATAAATGGCTTCCACAAACATAACTTGAACACAAACTTTAAAACGATAGAAGCTTTTTCAATTATATTTAATTTTAAACCAAAAGAAACTTTTCAAAGAAAATGATTGATTCAACTTTAAAAAATTTCAATAAAGTAACACCATTCTGAGTGTAACAACTACGGGAGATCTCAAAAGCAAAGTTACAAATTTTATTTAGGCTTTAGCAGGATTGAAAAGTTTTAAACTTAAAACTTTTCGAAATCTTTTACAAATTGTTTTAAACTATAGTACCTAACCGTTGAATTTCTTTACGCTGGTTATTGTATAAACAAAAAATTAGTTACTTTACCCAAATTCAGTTAAACGTCTGCATTATAACAACACTTAGACATGGAATTATTTAATGAATATTTATGCAATTTCACTAATTGCCAAAATAAGTTAGCGTGTCATGCACTGACAAAAAAAAAACTTCAAGAGAGAAAACCTTTGCATAAACTAAATAAGAGACTCTGAATGGCAAACCACAATTATAAAAAATTAACGGTTAGCATAAATTCACGAAATAATAATGATAAATTAGAAAGATTAAGAATCACAAAGAAAATTTTATTGCACATTTTCTTTAAGAAAAAAGTCCTTTATAAGCATCACCGATGCCTTGAATATAAAAACAAAAGCACGCAAAATTAATTTCATTGATTTACCGGCCGCCTTTATAACTTATTACGTATTTAAATTATCGTTGACAGTTAATTAACTTAGATAATTAAGCGGGCAGCTTAATATTAATTACTGAAAGTGTAAAAAATTACTGGGCTTCGCGCTAAGACTTTTAAGACCAAATAATGGCTTAAGTATTCTTCTACTTCGATGTAATTAATTGCAGAATTAATAAAAACGCATGCGTACGTTATAATTGCTACCATCGACGTCATATTTAAGTGAATATTAAACGTAATTACTTTAAAAAAAGAGAGGTAAGGCTATACGTGTGTAAAGAGACCAACAATGGAAAGTGTTACATAGATTTAACCAAAAAGATGTTTAGTTAGTTTTTTATAAAAATAATTTTGAACAAAATAGTAGGGAAGACCGGAGATGAAAGTAACATCTTTTTGTTTTTATTTAATTTCTCATATAGTATAACAAGTTTTTTACATCTACATTCATAGATTGGACATTCCAAGATATTTATTTCATAGGTTTCGTAAAGCATATGTGAGACTTTTTTTTCTGTAGTAAGAGCCGTTCCTTCCAACCTCAACGTTGGGGCTAAAAGTAACAATGATCGGGGTAAGTTGTAACAGCAAAATAATTTACACAGCTCATAAGTAGTGGGTAAATATATTAGTATTTATCAACAAAATTTATATTTAATTCCTAAATACACATTAGCAAAATAAAAAAATGCAAAACAATCTTTTCTACAATAGAAAATGATAAGTGAACATTATCAATATTCAAAAATTTGAAACAAAAAGATACAACAAATTGGAAAATTTTGTATGTTCTACGAAGAAAACCACCAATTATGTGCTAAGAGTGAACATTTGCAAGTGAAAACATTGATTGGGGTTGGTTGTAACACTGTTACTTTTGACCCCAAGTGTACACAAAACAAATTGGAAAAAAATGACGATGTATTACATTAAACAGATTGGGATCATTAATGACAAAATCGAAGGACCAAATTATTCCTGTAATTGCTACAGTGTTGTAATGTCTCTTTACAATCAAATTAACGACGTACACATTTCGAAATTTATCTGTGAGAACCCCTACATTTCAAGCAAGTGACTTCACTGATGCAGAATTTAATGTCAACATAAAAACCTTTTTATCTTGTCAAATTCTTACTGTTCGAGCTCGTTCCGCTACAGATACGGTGTCCAAAGACATAAAAATTCACGTCGAGTGCAAATTTCACCCACCGAAGTCCATTCCGGACACGGCTTCCAGCGACAAACAAAAGGCAGGGACGAACCGGCAAATTAGTCCAAGCCTTTTTGTGGCTACATGAATACGGGTTACTGGAAATTAAATTTCGTTGCAAGTCCGCTGATGACTATTTGACTAAGCACACAGAGAAGAATGCTCGTGAATGTGCTCTGATAATTAGCAAGAGAAATTAAAAGTTTGTCAAAACCGCGTTCATACTTGCGCATGTAATGGATTGGTTGGTAGCAAAAGTATGAATGTAACGAAACGCTGAGTGCACTTTAATTAAAATGAAAATTTCACAAGCTCTAAAGTTTGCTGGTGCATTAACAACTTATTTAAGATGACTTTTGTGCAAAGGAACTTAAAATAATCGCTTCATCAATGTTTGTGGCCCAATCACAAAGCAAAACTAGGTGATAACAGAAATATTAAATCAGTTTAAAAAAATATTTTCAACATTGTAGTTTTTAATGATACCAGTATAGGGTTAATCTTTCCAGTATTAAGAAATTATACTTGCAAGTGGTATAAATCATACCCCTACACCCTTATCAACCCCCTTTTGGTTAATAACCTTGCTATCCCTACGGCCTGTCGACATTTTCCCGCAATGGATATTAAATACAATAAATTTTCGCATAACTCTCCTTTAGCGCGCTAACCTAGCTTTTTGTATAATTTTCACTGTGCTCATTTGTTTGTGGTTTGGAAAAACATGGAGAAAAACAGGTTACACTGTATAGTAAATCAGTAGTTTGTAGAGATTTAAAATGTGAGTGTTTAAAAAAAAGGTTTCCTTGGTAGATTAAGCAGTAAAATTTAAATCCTTACTAAAGTTTTAATATACAAAAGTATCATAGCACTCCATTCTGAATATTGCTCTGGTATTTTATTTCTCGCAAGGAAGGTTGATAATGAAATTAATATTTTACGGTTTATAGGTACATGGGCTCAGTAGCTTTATGTAATTGTGTAAGTAATGTCAATGTACACCAATTAGCTAAACGCTAAATAAGTAAAAAAGTTTTAAGCAACTCTGCGAATAATTCTACCAGCCCCCTTATTCCGTAACTTTTAAACACCAGCGTAAACACCACGCGTTAGTGGTGACTTCCCAATTCGGGTAGTTGATATTCCGTTTCTTCTGAGGACCAAGGATGAACCCTAACCGTAAATGCTAGACGTAATTCGCGTGAAACCGGCTCGACAGCCGCGTTTAAGGCTAAAACCCTGTCATTTCGACTTGTTTACTCAATACTCAATAACATTTAATGATTGGGGGTGAAATGTTATATTTAAGTAAATTTTTGGAGTGTTGTATTTGTGTTGAATTAAAAAAGAAACTATTTTTAACAATAATTAAATGTGTTGGATATAAGTAAATTTAGGAACGAAGCGACGAAATAGCGCTTTGGTAAGTACAGTAAATCTTTTATTTTACAAATTGATATTAACTTTGTTACATTTTTAAATCCGTAATATTTTATTGTGTTCATTCAACAAGTAAATAAATACCTCATGTAAACTAGTAATGTATATTATTCGCATGACAGTATATTGGTATTTTTACATTCTTTCAGAATGATGGCCCATCTAACACATATTTTATGGTGGAACGAAGAAAAGAATAAACGCAACATTAAGAAATATGCAAACGTAACTTGCGAGATGCACAAAATTATATCAAAATTAAGTTTTGTCATATCTTTGTGTATTATTCGCCAATTTTAATTTCACAGTCCAGCTTAATATATAAATAACATGGTATATTTGTTTGTAACGTACATAGTGCAATAAATAAATGAAATCAACTAAACAAAATAGAATTACTTTACCACATCACTGGCCGAATTTAAAAAATACCCACCCAAAGTGCTGACGACCATTGAAACAAAATTAATTTAGTAAACAAACTATAAAATAAGAAACTTAACAAAATCGTTGTGTAATATAAAAATAGGAACAAAACGTATCACAACTTAAAAAAAAAACTACCATAAATTCTTTAATGTAAGACAGAGTGTGCAAAGTTACATGGCGGTAATTTTTAAACAACTACGCGTTAAGCATATTTCAGTTGTGAACGTGCGCAGTAGGATTTTCTGTACTAACTTTCCTAAAATAGTAGATACAGGTTTTAACTTGGGTAAACCCGCCGTGAGTTACCACCGGTGGGTTAGAGCATCGCTTTTCGTAGAAGTGGGTCATATTAACAAGGTAGTAATGAACTTGCATTTCCGTTAAATCCAAAGTTACAGAATCCAGCTGCTGACATACTTTCGAATGACATAAAAATCCATTCCCTCATTACTCATTTTCCTGGAGTGCACTTTAAAGCACCGAGATTTATATTAATGAAAAGTGTCCCAACCTGCTCCCGCAGATGCAGGTTGTACAACACAACCGGACTCATTCCACCGGAACGGTGCGCTCCAGCTAGCGTCTGTACATAAACCATCTATTTGCTAAATCTTCCAGAAACAGCAAGCATTGCGATTGAAACATATCTCAAACGTCTAGAGCCATTCGGCAAAAAAAAAGGTATATCTCGGGGGTTTGTATAGTAAGAATAATTTATTTTAATGGGGGGTTGTACGGAGAAGTTTATTTTCACTCTTGGACAAAGTGGTCTGCACGTAAAAAGGTCTGGAACATAAAATTTACGTCACGAGATGGTGGGGCGTATGTCTGGAAGATTTTCATGGTAGTAGCACGCAAGATAAATCGGACTTAGGTAGTTTTCAAGGTTGAAATACCGTTAGCAGTAGTTGAGTTACAACAAAGTTACTTCCAAAGATTTTTCAGCGTTTGAGGCGCTATTTATGAAAGTGATACAAGTCTATTTTTGTAAAACTATGAATTAAAAAACGGTTAATCGTTTTTACTGTTCACATTATTAAAGCCAAGATATTCAATTGTCCCTATAAATTTACCCATACAAGTTTGAATGATAAAAATTCTAGAAAAGGCAGTTTAGAAAACAAGAAAATGGTCGGGAAAGCTGTATATTGCCTGAAGGTAAACTGTCATTAAATTTAAGAAACATAAACCATATAAAATGTTTTATAAGAAATCAATGCAAGAAGATACGGTATTGAAAATTCTAGATTTATCTCTGAAATGAGAAAGGTCAAAGAAAGAATATTATTGCCCTTATATAAAATTTCTAGACTTATTAAATCAGCTAAATATACGATAAGAAGGGTTTATTGCCTTACACAACCTTATCCATCATAAATATTGCTCAGTGGCAAATTTAAGATTAGAAAATGACAAGTCAGTAATGTTATATTGTTACGCTAATATTTTATCTAAATATTATTAATTAAATTGATGTGATACAGTTTATTAAACCCCGTTTAAAGGTATTATGTTTCAGACTGTAAACTCAACAGTATTAGCATATCCTATGTTGTAATCGCACAATAAGCGAATTCTGTTAAGTTCATTATGCACCATGCATCAAATGTCACATTGCTAAGCCAGGGTATTTTGTGTAAAAACCTTTTTTAACAGTCATCGTTTGATTTACAACCGAGATGGCCGCGATACCCTGGTCCAGTAATGTTCAAGTAAAATTAATGTAAGATTCTTCAAGTGGTTTAGTTGTCATGATGGTTTCTATAAATAAATCTGCTCCAGAAGTAATTTGATTATTATTTTGGTAACTTCTACGATCCCAAGCTACGACCCCCAAAGAGAACGATGGCTTTATGAATAAGCTCTTAAAGCTACCGTGACAATATTCGTAAAACAACGTTTGTATGCCATCCATATTTATTTCTCGTTTAATTTAACTAATATTTATTTTGTTGAATACGGGACTCAAAAATTATCATAATAATTACTTTTCTTGTAGAGTTTGTAAATTAAAAAGGTATAATATTTAATTTACGTAATATTAATATCGTTGGATACTGGATACAAAAATTATCATAATAATTACTTTTCTTTTTAAGTTTGTAAATTAAAAAGATAAACAAGTTTTTAAAATATGAAAAGAAATTTAATTAATCTTAAAACAAACGTGTCTTAGAAATATGTGTGGTAGAAAAATATGATTTTCTAAAATTGAGAATCAGAAAATTGCTTAAAAACACTATAGGAAAATGGAGGAATGGACAAGGAAATAAGCGAAAGAACAGGAAATGCGGGAAAAATATTTAACATTTTTTTTTGAAACTGAGAAGTTCCTAAACGAATAAAAGTGGAAGTGGTCAAAAAAGTAGTAACTCCGGCACTTTTATACGGAAGTGAAACGTGGACACTCACAAATAAAAATAGTAGCCAAGTGAATGCAGCAAAAATAAGGTTTCTCAGAAAAATCCAAGGAAAAACCAAAAAAGGTAAAATCAGAAATGAAACATATAGAGAACAATTAAAGATAAAATCAGTTGAAACAAAAATACAGGAAAGACAGCTGGTCCGATTCGGGAACATTTATAGGATGAAAGAAGAAAGGTTAACCAGAAAAGTCTATGAAGCAAGAGCACAGGGAAAAAACAAAAGAGGTAGAACAAGAAAAAGCTGGCAAGACGAAGTTAAATAAGCAGAAACGGGCAGATACATCAAATGGAAAGACATAAAAAAGCTAGCACAAGACAAAAAAACATGGAAAAAGTCAGCACAATTCAACAATCATACATCGAACAGTAGGAGGACTCATGACTTAAATTTAAAAAAAAAACGTGAGCCGAAAATTTTGACAAAAAGGTAGTGTTTTGTAACCTTTTTTTCGTATTTTATTTGCTAAAGATAACCAAGACATTTAAAAAAGTATTTCTTTCGAATCAAACGCTAATACAACAGTGCTTAAAGTCAATTCTAAGCTGTAGTATTTATTGAAATCCGATCAGCAATTCCTTCTACGTTCAACGCTAACAGCAACAAGGTTTGCTGATAATTCCAGAACGTGCCGGGAATAATTATCAACGAACCTGATTTTATTATCTAGAACCCCAAGCCTATTGTTAGGTATATTTACAACCAGTTAAACACTTTGCTATATTCCGATAATCAAGTAACACTTTAGAAACCTAAAGAAGACCTTCAAAGATCCTTTTACCAATCACACAAGCCGTCCTCTGTGAATAACCAGGAAATATCACTGGAGAACTGAAACCATGGTTTTCTAAGATACTTTTAGTACCAATTGGGAGTTGCAGCTTTTGTTTTTTACGACCAGGTAAATTACTTAATGACTTGATCTGGTATAGTTATGTCCAATCGAGGGATTGCGCTTACATAAAGTTTTTTTCATACCGAATTGGGATTTTAAATTCAATTTTTAACCGTGACCTGCTTATTCATAATTGTTTGCGTTTTAATAATAGCATGAAGCTGATTGAGTGGCGAGACGGTTGGGTTGTGAGGCTGGTAGTGACACGAATGGCTCGTCTAGAGTGAAATTATTTTTCGAAAAAAGTGGAACGCCATCTGCGATTCGTGTCACGTGGCGCATATTAATAATCTGCTGGCTGCTATGGCGTTAGCTTTTCCCAAAGAGCATGTGTTGTACTCTGAGCTCGTTTGGACGTAGGGGATGACGCGGCGGGTTTTTAAATATTTATAATCGGCGCAAATAAGGTGGGAATTTATTGTAATGAATTTTGGCTGCGGGCATAGGAACAGTCGTTAATTTTGATACGAAGGAGCATCGGCTGTTTAGGCACTGAATAAGTTAACACTTTTATCTAATAGAGAGAGTTCTTTAATGTACAGGTTGAATAGCTTAATTCTGGCTTAGCGCCGATCTCGTTTAATAACAGACATTAAGAATTGATTATTTGATTGCAAAATTACATAGAACACAGCTTACGATGCGACATATAGTCCGCGACAAGTTTAGTGGCGAGCGGTGGGGGTGTTTTCGCGCAGCAGACACTACAATATGATCCACGGACAACCAAGTAGGTAGGTGTGTTTAATTGTGTTTAGTGCGTACCCCCACCGCTCGTCTTACGACTTGACGCGGACTATAACTATTTTGATTCTTTTTTTAATCAAAAAAATTTAAAAATACTTTTTTGTACCTGGTCATGAACGATGGTTCATTGTTTAATGAAAATCCCAGCCATCAATCCTGACATTATCTTAACAAGATTGTGTTTTTTCCGTTCTACAGTTGTATCGTGAATTTAAAGCGCACTCCTTACTGTAAAAACTTTTTACTTTAAGTTCAAATTCCTTAAAAGTTGTCCCATTTGTCATGCGCCTTTTTTTCCCCGTTTACGTTTTATATTTCAAATAATGCTAAAATGCTTAAACCTCGGAAGAGGTTGATGTAATTCCGCCCCGACGAGCTCTGGGATTTCGGGGGTCGCTCGGGACCGATATGACGAAAGCACGGCTTAAGAGACGTTCCCTAGTAATTGGAAGTAATCATCTCAGCAATTTAAATTTTCGTAGGATCGTGTTCAAAGTTCAAACAACCTCTTTTTTATAACCAGACACGAAAAAAAGCGGTGAAAGGGTTGCTGGAACTTTAGCGTTTAGTTGGGATAGATTTGTAGTTGCTAATAGCCTGTTTTTTGTTCGATTCTGCAAACGTACAATGGTACTTTAAAATTTGAATAATTGGGAGCTCTTTTCGTAAGATTTTTCATGTTAATGACTATACTCTTAGGCAAGAAATTTAAATACGCTCCTCTTTCATAAAGATACAAGTTGTACAAAGTAATTATTACATTAATTCATTATTGTATATGCTTTTGAAATTAATAGCAACGTTATAGTCTTAAGGTTTTTAAAAAAAATGTGAGGAGTTGTACAAAAATGTGTTAGGCTTTTTTGAACTAACGATAGATGAAAATGCGTTGCTAGGGGTGTCTTAAACAATTGCACAAAATATACGGGCCATTGCAAATCTATAAATATTTTTTTGAAAAAAAAATGGCAAGGTTATAATCTTAAAACTTTTTTAAAACTTTGAGGAGTTTCAAAAATTGTTTAAGGTCGGTTTTAAACAAACCAAAGGTGGAAAAGCGTTGGTAGGGGTGTCTTAAGCAATTGCACAAAATATACGGGCCATTGCAAACCTATCAATATTTTTTTGAAAAAAAATGGCAAGGTTAGTCTTAAAACTATTGTAAAAATTTTGAGGAGTTGTAAAAAACTGTTTTAGGCCTCTTTAAAACAAAACAAAGGTGGAAATGCGTTGCTAGGGGTGTCTTAAACAATTGCACAAAATATAGGGGCCATTGATAATCCGTAATTTTTTTTTTTTTATAAAAAAGGCATAGTTATAATTTTAAAACTTTTTAAAAAAATTTGAGGAGTTGTAAAAATTGTTTAAGGCCGTTTTTGAACAAACCAAAAGTGGAAATGCGTTGCTAGGGGTGCCTTAAACAATTGTAAAAAATATACGGGCCATTGCAAATCTATAAATATTTTTTTGAAAAAAAAATTGCAAGGTTATAATCTTACAACTTTTTTAAAAATTTTGAGGAGTTGTAAAAGTTGTTTAAGGCCGTTTTTGAAAAGACCAAAGGTGGAAATGAGTTGCTAGGGGTGTCTTAAGCAATTGCACAAAATATACGAATCATTGCAAATCTATAAAAAAAAAATAAAGAAAAATGGCAAGGTTACAGTCTTAAAACTTAAAAAAAAAAATTGAGAAGTTGGAAAAAATTGTTTAAAGCCGTTTTTGAACAAACTCAAGGTGAAAATGCGTTGTTAGGGGTGTCTTAAACAATTGCACAAAATATAAGGTCCATCGGATATCTTTTTTATTCTTGAGGCTTTCGCGGCCGTTATCCATAATACAATCTTGGTTTCCGGGTTTGGAACCGCGTCTTCTATATTTAGAAGTAGTTGACGTTTCGACCATTGTGTCTTGGTCTTTTGAAAAAGACCAAGACACAATGGTCGAAACGTCAACTACTTCTAAATATAGAAGACGCGGTTCCAAACCCGGAAACCAAGATTGTATCATCGGATATCTATCGATTGGTTTTTCGAAAAAAATGGTAAGGTTATTGTCTTGGAACTTATTTCAAAAAATTTGAATAACTTTGAAAGACTATTTTAGGCTGTTTTTAAACCAACCGAAGGCAAAAAAGCATTGCCTTTGCAAAACTACTACCAAAAACAAATAAATGCAAGGCCGTACGCATATCTTTTACGAAAAATGTTAAATTCTAAACAACCCACAAAAAAATAACACTCAATCGATAACGAAATTGCCAGAACAGGTGAGTATAAAACGCGTTTCAACGTTAGCAATATTGGTGGAATTTCCTCTAACCAAACGCTACGAGGAAATTTCCCACATATATTTTGAGCAGATTTTACAATTTCGGTTGTGTAGATATTACACCAAGAATCGACCCAGCGCCTTATTGCAAAAGCAACCGAAACGGGAAAACCTTTCAGGTAATCGAAATTATTGTCGTAGCTCCGAAGCAAAACAGAATCGCGTTTTCTATTTTCTGGTAACAGGAGTCGTCAGTCCATCATAACCGCGAATATAACAAACGACTTTGCTACTAAAACTCAAAAAATAACTTCATTACAATTTAAATTTAAAGAGTTTTATGAATATAGCCGTAGTTACGGAAACAAAAGCACAAATTTATTTATTTAGGGCCTTTTATATTTAAATTTCATGACGCATTCACCGTGCATGGTTTGAATTATGTTGCAGAGTTGTTACAATTATTTAAATACAAAATAAAAAGCCGCAATTTTGCTAGAGAGTTATTTAAGTTGGGTTGGGAGTAAAAATGACATAATCTAGGCAAGATGGAGAAGTCTAAAATATTCTTAATTTATTTAATGTAGGGAAATTTAAATTTCATAGTTACGATTCGGTATTTTTTGGAAAACTTTAAACTTATATAATTAAACTTGTTCTATATCATGTAGGATATTATTAATGACTTTCACTGGCATTCTAATTTTTATCTGGCTTTTAAAAAAGCTTCTTAAATTATTCGTTATGAAAGCCCGTGAACACAAAATTTCTGTGTTTTATACAGGGTGTCCCAATTATACACCGCCAAAAAGTAGGTGCATATTCCTGAGTGAAAATGATGACCATTTGTCAAATATTTTGTTATTCCTTTCAAAGTTAGAGACCTCCAAAGTTGCAAGAAAATAAAATCAAAAAATCGATTACGTCCTAGCCGTTTAAGCTACAGCTATTAAACTTGGCCGAAATGTTTAGGTGTTTTCCATTGACTTTGTGGGATAATTAGAAAGAAAACACGTAATTGGAAGTATGATTTATAGTCAGGTCATCCGCTTAATTATGAACAAGCCTTAAGTCAAGCATGACATTAGCCAACTAAGTTTAGTAAAAAAAATCTGTATAAACAGAGTTTGTCGATGCATCTTTAGCGCAAATTTTCTCGAAAACGGCTACGTTTAAAGCAACAAACAAAGAGGGACGAATTTTTTGCTCTTAAGTCGTACTTTCTTATGGACGAATGACATTTTCAATTTTATTCCAAAGAAAAAAATTCTGAAGATGAGGATGACCTGACTATAAATCATACTTCCAATTACGTGTTTTCTTTCTAATTATCCCACAAAGTCAATAGGAAACACCTAAACATTTCGGCCAAGTTTGATAGCTCTAGCTTAAACGGCTAGGACGTATTCGATTTTTTGATTTTTTTTTCTTGCAACTTTGGAGGTCTCTAACTTTGAAAGGAAGTATTTTCGGATAACAAAATATTTGACAAACGGTCATCATTTGCACTCAAGAATATGCACCTACTTTTTGGCTGTGTATAATTGGGACACCCTGTATAACAGGGGAACCGAAAAGTAATCAATTATTTTATTATGAAACAGATATTTCCAAATTGAGTGCATAATTCCTAACAGCATAAACGAAACTTTGCCATGTCTACTGTAAATTTTTAAGCTCTTGCACAAATATGATCGCCATATAGAAAAATAAGACCTACAGCAAATTATCAGAACCACTGTTGACACTAACTTGTAATACGATCTATACTAATCAAAACAACATACAACCAATTTGCGAGCAGTCGAAAGTCGTTTGTTTAAGTGCGAAAATAAATTTTCACATGCATTTTAAACAGGCCTCGAACCGTCGGCAATGCCCAAGACTACTGCATATTAAATTACAGGCGATTGCTTTCACAAGATTTAATTTCCCGACGTATTGCTTCGACCCGCCACAAAAAAAAAACCGCTTCATGTTTTTGCATCTAGATTGTGGGGCAAATTTCATTTAAATTCACTGGATTGTCAAGGATAACCGCTTCATTTCAAACAGGACATTTAGAAAAACGCAATAACGTAAAGTGGAGGACGGGGAAGACACCACCAACGAGGTTAACTCGTTTTCTCACATGAATAAAAGAGGAAACCATGAAGATAACATCGGTTTGAATGATACACGAAACGACTTAAGCAAGAAAATCAAGTTTTCTTTGCAAAGCTTCAAGATTGTTTTATTCTCTTTTGTTCTCGTGCTTGTTGTGTTACTTCTTACCAGGTTTCATTTGTAAGATAATTATTTCTTTTAAATTAAATTAGTAACGCAAGCTATAGGTATCGATTTGACCAATATAATAATGCGCCATAAAGCACCACCTGTTACTTCCGCGATATATAACGATATGACGAGTTAGTTGCCCGCGCTAGACCAACACGAATAATTTAAGAAGCTTTTTTAAAAGCCAAATAAAAATTAGAATGCCAGTGAAAGTCATTAATAATATCCCACATGATATAGAACAAGTTTTATTACTTATACAGGGTGTGTAAAAATTGGCGGAAGCGCTAAACGTGGCGATGTTCTTCGTAAAATTCTAAGTCGAAAATCTTAACACGAAAATGTTGTACCATGCTGGTTGTGTCTGCAAGAGGTCCTCAAAGTTTTGACATTTAGTCCTTTAATAGGCGTTAGGTATTATTTAATACTTGTAAATGAAAAAGCTGCAATTTGGAATAAAAATAAATTTCGAATAGTATTTTTTCCTAGATATTGTGTTCTTCCTCTCAAAAATTGGTGTTGAAAATATGTAAATAACTGATTTGAATGAAAATAATACATATGGCAACATTGTCATTGGCTGTCATCTCTGTTTTTCTCGTAATTATTTCTAGTTTGTATTTTACGATACCCAAAAGTTTGCAGCTATGTTTACGAACTGAGGGCTTTCAGTTCGAACAAAAATTGTAAATACCTAAGTAAAAATTGCTGATAAAAAAATGTCCAAACGCAAATCAATGTATGCAATGTTGCCAATTTTTTGTTTTCTTTAAATGGTTCCTGAGGCCATAGGAAGCATGGTACAACATTTTTGTATTAAGATTTTCGACTTGGAATTTTACGAAGAACATCGTCACGTGTAGCGCTTCCGCCAATTTATACACACCCTGTATAAGTTTAAAGTTTTCCCAAAAATACCTAATCTTAATTAGGAAATTTAAATTTCCCTACATTAAATAAATTAAAAATATTTTAGACGTCTTAAAAAGCGTATGTAAAATATTAAATAATTTACTATTTGGGATAACGTACAACAAAAATCAAAAACATTTCCTGCGAGTTAAAAAAATAATAACCAAGTTTCAAACGACGTTAAAAAAACCTGCTTCGGCAAAGCCAAATAAATGAAGCATATTTTTCTCTACTACAAATATCGTGAAAGCGTTTCATAATCAAGTTGTTCTTTCAGGAAATGAAATACACTTGGCCTAGTCAAGACGTTTTATTTCATCTGAAACTTCTTTTGTCTCTCGTCGAGCATAATTAATTTCATTAGTTTTATGTTTCAGATCTTCCATGTAAAACTGCGCTGACGATGTCTCGTCCTTTGTAAATAAAATTGTGAAATAAATTGCGGAAATGCCATTACAAAAGAACCAATTACAGCTAATACATACAATTTTCTTGTTTGATGCAGGAAGAATTCTTTCTGTCGCAACTAAATGAAAGAGCAGTTTATCATTTATGTACGTACTGACTAATGGCTTGTGTAGTGCAAAGAAAATTACTCTTTCGACATCGAGTTCCGATTTGATAAGTTGGTTAAACGTTATCAATCTTTCTAAACGCTCTGCTAATGGTTTATGATGAAAGCAAGGACCATCAGTATCAGTCAAACTGTAAACAGACAACCACAAAGTGGCGCCATGCAACCTACGAAACGTAAAGTTTCGTTTGTTCGACTAGCGAAGAATACTGACTGCAAATTAGTACTAAAAGGGGCCAATTTTGTGAAACTGAAAGTCTTAAAGATCTATAACCCGTTCGTATCGGGATATAGCTAAGAAGGTTTCTGGAAAATAGTAATTAGACCATTTTAAATACTTTTCTACACAAGGATAGGTTGCGCGAAGGATAAACCAAATTAGGTACCGTGTAAAATTAACCTGCTAACAATAAATAAAAAAATGAATGGCCTAACCCACAACAAGACACCAATCAGTTTCTTAAACACGATTTGTCAGCCTATTTTTCAAAATCACAGTTATTTTGTTTCAGTTAGGAGTTGTAGCTTTTCGGAAAGTCTCCTGGGAGTCAGACCCGGTTTTTCCAGGAACTTTTACAACTAACCGTTAATTTATTATCCCGGAAAATTAAGACACCTTGTTCCAGTTTGACGGCCAAACCCAACGTGCGCAAAGGGCTGTATTTGTTTTGTGTTTGCAGGACCAAACGGATATTTTTAAAAAGCTTTATTGTGATATATACAGGGGTTTTAATGTTTTTGGGTTGTGTTACACTGTGTTTATTTAAAAATGCGCTATTTTAATGACGAGTTTAGTAAAAGTTAGGTACATACAGAAAGAAAGAACCATATTGGAGCATGTTGCATTAAAAAAATTAAATAACAATATGTTGTGTGCAACAAATTGCAAGATAATAATTTTTTTTTAAATAACTCCTGTAATGAATGAAAAAAACTTTAGTGATTGTGAAGAGATGAAGAGTAAATATTAAAATATTTGTATTAAATGAAACTTTTTTATTGACTACTAATAGAAATTTTTTAATTAAACAACAACTAAAGATACATACCTTAGTTGTAATCAAATATTAAATATTTTACCAATAGAAAGATATAATTAGACAAAAATAATAATTGCACATTACATGTGTTTGCTTTTCAAACAACATTAATTAAGTAGGTACATACAATAACAATTAAAATATGAGTTTTTAATGCGATTTTTGTTGTTGAATGCTTTTCCCTAGTTTCCTAGTTTAGGGTGTTTTTACATTAAAAAAAAAAATACTAAGCAATTCCTAATTTTTGCCAACACAAAATGCAAGGCACTTGAAACTCTCTTCCAAATATTGGAGAGATGTATAATAGTTATTTATGTATCAAGGCCAAAAAGTGTAACTTTTTCGGCCGCGTCTGGTTTGCTGGCCGAGACGTAGTCGAGGCCAGCAAACAGGCAAGGCCGAAAAAGTACGTTTTGGCCGAGGTGCATTTTACATTTTTTGTGCGATCGAATTAAAAACAATTAAAATTTTTAGTATTTTTCAAAATTATAGCTTAGAAACTACGTGACATTCTGTCACTGACAGATGACGGCGTATGTACTGCATTACCGGTCCTCTCCTTAGCAACGGCCGTAAAAGTTACTTTTCAGGCCGTTGCTAAGGGTAACGGCCTGAAAAGTAACTTTTACGGCTGTTGCTAAGGATAGGGCCGGTAATGCAGTACTTTATGGTTGCTAACGCGTCCGTCAAACAGCTGTTTCTAGTACGATCGCACAAAAAAATGTTTTAGGCCATTTTTGAACGAACTAACTGTGTAAATGAATTAATTACTCCGTGTGTCTTTGACATTAAAAAAAAAACTCTGCAAAACTTTGGAAATGTAAAAGTAAAATATACAATGCATTATACACTTGAAACTTTTTTTCCAAAATTTATTGGTTTAAAAACATGTCTTATACCGTTTTGTGCAAACTAAAGTTGAAGCTGTGTTGTAGGGCGCCTTTAATTTTTTAAATACCATTTACCCAGTGAAGAATGTACATTTACTCATAAAAAATCATCACACTTTAAACTCCAAATTTTTCAACGCCTACCAACAGCCGAACAAAATGACAAACCGAAACCATCAAATCGTTATTTTTCACGTTTTGGGCATTACACCGATATGAGCAATAATAAATCGCAATATCACTGCAGCACAAGAACGAATCCTCTTATTATCCCCACATCATAATAGATAATCTCAAACACACCCAAGTGTAATCCTTTAAGACGACAGTTTTATAGCTTTTGCTTGTAAATTTTTGCAGTTTTATTTGCGTCAACAGTCGAGTAATACGTTATATTCGTTTCTACGTATATAAAACAGAGCCCTGGGATATAGGAAACCCAGTCATTTTTGAAATATGTTGGAAGAAGAGGGTTAAGAATCATTGAATGAAAAAATACAGCACTTAAACAATTTTTTCTTCCAATATATCTAGCACTTCTCAACGATCCTAATACTTTTCGCCCTAACACAGTCATGCATAACTGCTTTTGTATTTTTACGATTGCATATTCCCCTCTGCACATCCTCAAGAAATTAAAAAAAGTCGTTACCGACAACTGCTTTATTGTGTTAGCAAAACTTTTCCCACCCATATCGTCACAAAAACTTCGTTTATTAGCCCCAGATTTGTTCAGCAGCGCTGGCATTCAGCCAATTTACTTCCTAGCATATTTGCACAAGACGAAATTGCGACCCGCTCAGTAATTCAAGACGAAGAAGAAAAAACAAAACATGAAAATAATTAACCTAATTGACACTCAACGACTCACAAATCATTTTCGCGAAGAATTTTCCGATGGAAAAACTTGTGGCACAAACCACAGCTTGATCTTAAACTCGCTTAAACAAATTGAAAAATAGCGTCCGTTGACCCACAAAAAACTTCTTTAACAACAAAGATATTAACTTCATCAAAGCTAAGTTCAAAAACAAACACTTCATTAAAGCTCAGAGCTTTAACGACCGACTTTAATTCTCATAACAGTTTCGCCAGCTTTTGTTTGGCGAATATTAAATTACAATTAAGATTTAAATACATTTTCGCCGCTAAATACACTCCTTGGCGAATCAGTTTAAATTTAGTACCAAAATAGATCGATCTGAAACCAATTTACTCTTCTATCTTTAGAAATACGCTTTATTTACGTAAAATATTTGAAAAGATAAACAAAATTATGTTAGGAAAACAAATTACATTTACAGTCTTATAAAAAGTATTTAAATTGGGGGTGAATTGATGAGGCATTACCTAGAAATGCAATTATGTTAGCGTTAACTCATACGAGGAAGTGCAATTTGTAATTTTGAAGTCGGAAAATTGCTTTATGTCATGAGTTTTTTCACTCACGTTGGATGATTGTGGAAATGTATTCTGGATAAATATCGCTTATATTTTAACGAAAAAGCTGTCACCTTATACATCGCTTAAGTTTAGTTGTGATAAAGCTAGCTGATTTGTGTTTTAATTGTGTAACGCGCCCGCTAGTGGCAAAACAAAAACAAGTTAACACTTTAACGATACCACAATAATAATACAGGCTGTGTATAATTTAGTGAACAAGGTTGTTTTTGGCATAGCTGTGATATTTTAAAATTTTGCACGCACGGAAAATATAGGCTGTGTAAAAATTGGCTAAAATTTCTGTTAAAAAAATGCTGCACGAAAAGCAAGACGGGAGGGTCACTATATGTTGTCGCTAGAACCTGATCAAGGCTGTGTTTATTGCATCAAGAACATTAAAATAAATGTTTTTCAGAGTTATACGTGCCACTGGCCATTTCCTTCGGAAAAATTGGGCAAAAACTGAAGAGTTGAATAATGAAGGTAGTTTTTGCGATCACGTTGGCCATGACACCGTCAGAGATAAAACCAAAATTCTTCTGTTTACCAATTCGCGCATCTTTAGCAAGTAACATGGTGCAGATTTTTTGAAACAATCTTAAACGCGAAAAAGCTTATATTTTTTTAATAAATAATCTTAACCAAATAATGGCAGTGGATAGTAGATATGAAACAATAATAGAGTTAATTAGAAGCAACGTTTTCAAACTGTTATGGAAGCATTGTTTACTAGCATTATCAATAATATCAACAGCTGCATAAGTGACGCAGTTTGAGGGGTATACTTTGCAAAGAGCTGCAAGAGAAATATTTAAACAGCTAATGCTAGGGCGTGTAAAATAAATAATATTTTAGGACACGCTAGGAATTACTTTATATATCATGTTAACTTTAAAGTTTTAGTAGTAAAAAAAACCTATATTTACACATCCCCACAAACAATTACATTTTAACAGTTAATAAAAGTAGATATTTAAGATTTTTATTAAAGATAAGGTAAACTTTAAAGGGTTTAAGTAAGATTTTGAAAAAAAAAATGGGTTTCTTGGTAGATTAATTACCTAGTTAACTTCCAGTCATTACAAAAATCTATTATACAAAAGTATCACAGCACCCAGATACTTTACAGTGGCTTGGTGTCCAACAATGGATCCAGAATTATAAATTGCATTCTTACAAATTTGTCGTTAAAACATGTAACCCAGAATTCTAAGATTCACAATTATACAACTAGAAACTGTAATGGCTTAAAATTGCCATTCAGAAAAGGAAATTACACTCTCAAAATTCTTTGTTTCATATAGGATTGAACGTTTGTAGCGATCTATCAAGCAAGGTCAAAAATGAAACTAATTTTGTAAGGTTTAGACACAAGCTCAGCAGTCGTATGAAGGAAAAGTTGTAATGCTATATAAAGAAAATGTGTTAATTTTACAATTAAAAAATATTTAGCCAAACGCTTAGGAAACATCAATATTATTTAAGAGCCATGTGCTTTTCGTTATTAAACAAATTTAAGACAATTTTGGTTGGCATAAACACCCACAACTGATTCCTTTCTTTCAGTGACCTCATTAATGCTCAAAATGAACTTTATTTTGCATAAAACCAAATAAAAACATCCCAAAGTTTGCTCACATTTTACATATTTCCCCCAAGCCATTCAAACTTCCAACTTCTTCCATTCATCCAGCTCCAATTATAACACATTCAACCTCCTATAATCACCAAGCTCCATAAACGACATCCAGCTACAACGCGGCTAAAGTGTTCTCGTTAAAAATTACTTCGATAACGCTGCTAAAACGAAATAATATTCTTAAGAGTGTCATTATATTGCAAGTTTCAACTTCCCTTCATACAGCTACGTTAAGTATATAATTTTGATGCGTTTAAAACCCTATAGCACCGTAATCTTGGCGAAATGTTACCTACAGAGAAGTTGCACTAAGTGCTATCGTAAACTGATTCTTCGTTGAAACTATTGAGTCGAAATTACGTTTGAGTGCAGCAAGAAACAATTTGTTAGGCAGTAAATGCACTTTTATTGTGATTTTAAAGGGTTTATACACAATAACTTCGATACATTTTGTTGTGGGGGTTGTATTAATACAGATTTCATTTAAACGGTCATGTTATTAACACAGAGAAGACAATACTATTCATAACAGCAACATATGGACGGTTTATTATGAGAGATGTGTTCTTTGTCTACAGATATTTGAGGGTTTACGTCACTGTCAATTTAAAATACTGATAAAGGCTATTAAGTTTGCGTATGGTTCTATACATGTAAATGTATGAAGCAAATAATTGTTTTGAGATTTCACTAAACCAATTTTTTTTGGGCCACTATGGACTTACACCATTTTTGGAATTATTGAATCATCTATGGAAATTCAGAGAAAACCCTTAAGGATACCTTTTCTGAAGTAGGACCAGTGCTGTTACAAATAATAAACGAATTGTTGCGAAATGGTATCTTTCCCAATACATGGAAAACATCGCAGATCATATCAGTACCTAAAACATGCAATTGTGAAAGTTTGTGTATTAATTAGTTGTTTTTTTTTTTACAAAAATGGGCATTTAGTTCACAATAGCTCCTTGGAAGTAAACCATATTTTAATTATCATTATGATAGTCGTACTGACTGCATTTTTCGAACAAGTTCAAAGTTATCTAGCAAAATTCCAAAAAAAAAGCTAGCGAGCTACCAGTTCAACTGTTTCATCTGTTTTGTTTTTTGGTACTTCTCTACTTTAAATTCGCTTCTAAGAAATTCAGTCAACTGCAGTAAAACTTTAGGAGATCTCTGGATGATAATAAGCCAAGTTACGAAACGGAACAAGAATTTCAATTCTTTACCGATCGATGCATGAATAATCATTAGTTTTTTACTACCAAGAGTTTAAGCGTTTCAAATTATTTTTATTTCTTAATAAACTGCAAGATTATGCAAGGGAAAAACCTAATTTAACGTTAATATTACAAGTATTGAATAACGAAAAGGAAATGAAAATGGAAACAATTAGACGAATGTTTGAAAATACAAAGATATGGAACAATTTGAGAAAGTTTTGAAAATAAGGAAAAACGTAAACAGTTTTTGGTCCATACAAAAATATACAAAATTATCATAGCACCCTATTTTGAATACTATTACTCTAGTATTTATTTTTTGGTCAATACTAACAACTCAAACCGAATAGGGTTATAAAAATTATTTTACACTGTTCCAGGTACACAGAAAATAATAGTAAAGACTAACATCCAAAATCATCCTTTTTTGAATTAAAGGCAGAGTCTTTTAACATTTCATTGATAGAAAATTCTGTAATAAACAATAAGTTTTGAGAGAAAATCGATGGAGACTATAATCTATCATCTAAATTATTCAAAGTTTTCTTAATCACTTCGCCTGCAAAATTTACAAGTTAATATTTTTGACTTAAGCCCCTTCTTATACGCGTCACAAACTTTAAAAGGTAAATTTTTTCAACTTGTTATTAAGAGAATAAGTGTTTTAAACAAACAAAAATTGTATATAGTGATAGTGTGTCCAAAACGTATGGAATATGCTATAGGTATATCTCAGTAAATATTTACTTTAGGGAAAAATGTTTTGAGTAAAAGTTGTTTGGTACTTAGTTTTCCACCATAAGAAGAAATTAATTTTTTTTTCAAATTACAAAAGCGCAAACAATTAATTTTTTAAATGACAAGATTCCCCTATATTATACTCATTTGATAAAGATTTTTTTTTTCTCTTTTCAATGATGGGGTCACCTCAAAAAAAAGGTTATGCTAAGAGGCCGGAGAATATCGAAAATTTTAAAGATCCTATTAAAAAAGAAATGAGGTCTATTACACCTGAAATGTTTGGGAATGTTATTAACGGGTTTAAAAACCGAGTTTATCATTACCAAGCTGTAAATGGTTCACAAATTGAACACTTATTGTAAGATTCGTCAAAAAATATTGGTAAGGATGTTTTTGTTAGAAATAAATACTGAACAATTAAAATAATTTGAGGGTGGTTTTTGCATTTTTCTTAAAAACTTGCCTAAGTAAGAGTAGGAAAGTTTTGCATCATTATAAAGAGAAAAAAAATCTCTATCAGATGAGTATAATGTAGGGGTACCTTGCCATTTAAAAAAAATAAATTGTTTTTCATTGCGCTTTTGTTATTCGAAAAAATAGAATTTAAGTTTTGTCGTGTGGTGGAAAACTAAGTACCAAACAGCTTTTACTCAGAACATTTTTCCCTAAAGTGGATATTTACTGATATATAGCATATTCCAGACCTTTTAGACACACTGTATATGCGTTTTCGTTACATTGTGGCGTAGAATAAAACAGAAGAGAAAGAAATAAATGACGTTCAAACGTTTTTCCGATCATGTTGTTCGTTTGTTTAACAATCTTGACGACATTCGTTTGTTTGTCTTGATAGGCAGAGGCTTTAAGTAATTAAATTCATGTTTTAGGTTAGTTATGAGTTTAAAAAAACAGCAGAAATGCAGTAACGTCATCAAATTTTTAACAACTCGCTTCAATTTTACCTTCCAATGTTCCTAGATATATATTTAAAGCTACGCACAAAGCATTCGATAAATTTTAAACAAGAATTAACGGGATCCACTAAAACAATCGCTAAACAATTTAAGCACTTGTTTAAACGCAGCACAGTAATCCAACAACAACAATACTTAAAAACTTGTGTTTATAACGAATTTAGAACTGCGTTGCATCGATAAAGCACTGTTGGGTTTTTTTCTTTTTAATTGGCACAACGATAAACTTCGAAAAACACCGACAAGAAAAAAACTGGAAGAAAAGTACGCGAAGACCAGAAAAACTTGCGTTCAAGACCGACAGAGGATTAATACAAGAAGTTAACAGGAAGAATTAATTACTAACAATACATGCACATATTAACATTAAATCCGATTTGCAGCATCAGGTCGCGGAACGGTACCATGGTACAGCAAAACTGCGAATTTCACAGGATCAAAGACGGCGAGGACCATGCGTTAAAGAGTGGTGGGGAGAAAGCTCTGTGGGGGGCGTGGCTCGTACGAACAAAAGCTAGAAAGGTATGCTCACTAGATTTGCACAGTCGAATATTTCGGTAATTCATGCAAACGAACCGATTTGGGTGAACTGTAAACTTTCTCCCCCATGAATGGATCGGACGATAATGGGCCAACGTAAGATAGTGGAGGTTTAACGAACTACGGGGTAAAAAACCGACCGTCAGACCTTGTTCAGTTATGTTTAGTATGATCGGGCAGTAGTACAAATCGGAGTTGGGTCTGATTACAAATATTTTCCCTAATGTCGCGCTTTACTTTAGTTTGTTTGCGTCGCAGAAGCTGCTTTGAGTTAAATGAAATTTGATGGTTGTTCGCTTTTTATATTTTAGAACGAAAATAAAGCATTATCTATTAAATAATCTGAAAATTAACCCACTATTTTAGCAATTAAAATTTTAAAAAGCAATAATATACAATTAGAAATTTATTTTATAAAGGGCAAGTGCAAAATTTTACATCGCTAAAAATTAAAGCCTATTAAACACAATATTCCCTGTTACACAAAGAATCAGACCAACATTGAACATTATCCCTGATGGTGATGTGTCTCGCTATGAAACCTTTCAAATGCAAATTCCCTCCGAGATTCTATTAGAATCCTTCAAAATAATCGCTTGCAGCATGGTCCGATAAAAATTCAAATACTTAAATTCACATTCAAAGAGAAATAGTAACAGAAACTTTGCCTTATCGAATATCATTGGCAACTGGACCGTAATAAGTGAGTACTTGCTCACTCCGAAACGTCTTTTAGAGTTTAGCGTTAGCATTTTGATATATCCTTTCTTCAGAAAGGGTCAGTTGTAATCTTGGACGTTTAATGAAATGTAAACTATGTAAAAGGTTTAGGGATAGACGCTGAAACAATTGACTGCAAAAAAGTCGCACAAAAACAGCAAGAACGCTCAGTTAAAATAAGTTCGAACAAATCATATTTGAAAATAAGTAGCTTAAACTGATTAGGTTCAATTATTATTTTATACATCAGGGTGTGTATAAATTGGCGGAAGCGCTACACGTGACGATGTTCTTCGTAATATTCTAGGTCGAAAATCTTGATACAAAAATGTTGTACCATGCCTTTCTATGACCTCAGGAACCATTTAAAGAAAAAAACATTGGCAACATTGCATACATTGATTTGCGTTTGGACATTTTTTTATCAGTAATTTTTACTTAGGTATTTACAATTTTTGTTCGAACTGAAAGCCTTCAGTTCGTAAACATAGCTGCAAACTTTTGGGTATCGTAAAACACAAACTAGAAATAATTACGAGAAAAACAGAGTTGACAGCTAATGACAATGTTGCCATATGTATTATTTTCATTCAAATCAGTGATTTACATATTTTCAACACCAATTTTTGAAAGGAAGAACACAATATCTAGGAAAAAATACTATTCGAAATTTATTTTTATTCCAAATTGCAGCTTTTTCATTTGCAAGTATTAAATAATAACTAAATGTCAAAACTTTGAGGACCTCTTGCAGACACAGCAAGCATGGTACAACATTTTCGTATTAAGATTTTCGACTTAGAATTTTACGAAGAACATCGCCACGTGTAGCGCTTCCGCCAATTTTTACACACCCTGTATAAGTATTGTTCTAATGGAGATGGCACTTTAAAAATATGACGATTAAAAACACTGATTTCTGCTATATACAACAGGTTAGAAAAATGGGCACCCTGTGTATTATTGCTTTTTTTTAATCAACAGACAGCTGAAGGTACATTTGTTAAATGTTTGTTAAGTCTAAATGGTGCAGGTGCAATAAAAATATACAATTTAGAAAATTGTGGACTTCTACCCCGGCGCATCCACCAATAGTAAAGTATGTAAAAAACGTTTGTTAATTGTTATATATCTCCGGTTTAAACTAGGATACAATGTTCATTAGGACGGTTTTTTTAACGATGCTATATAATCTATCTACACAGAACTCTAAATATTTTGAATCATATACAGGGTGTCCAAAAAGACATCAACTTTGGATTTTTAAATACACCCCCCTGCATATTTAGTTTCTACAGACAATTTAGTGGTAAATATTTAACAGATTATGTGATAGGTTCCTTAAGGTCGTTTTGATTTTAAAGAAAAGCAGTTTCAAACTTTTTTTTAACTACGCTCAACATTGCTAAACAAGTAATTTTTCAAAACGTTACTCTACTTAAGCTCCAATGAGACTTTGATAACAAAAAATATGAATCGAAAGTTGTTTCTTCCGTCCGTTTTTAAACGTCACTGTTAGCGGAAGATAACAATCAGTTGTAACATTTGTTCATTGGAAATCGTTAGGAAATAATAAGCCTGTAATTGCAACATATTGAATGATTTGCTTGCCATTTGGTCCTTTTATCTTTTGTGCTTGATGAGAGATTTATTTTCCCTGGATACAATGAGGAAGCCGAATCAAGTGACTCATGAATGCTTTTATTAGTAATTGAGATTTGTGGTAGCTTGCGTTATATGCACGGGTGTAGGAATTCTCCTTTTTAGTTTTTTTATACCAAAATAGTTTATTTTTAAAATTTATGTGATCTTTGTACATTGGTTTTATCAAGAAAAAAGATAAATCAATTAACTAAATATTGTGAAAATAATAACGCATACAATAAATAAAATATTGGTCATATTAATTTAATATTAGTTACCATCAGTAATTTAACAATCTAAAATTAGTTACACTAATTTTATTTGCTGTCACTATAAATGAATATTCAAAATTAAAAACATCATTGGGATGTCAATTTGTAAAACAATCAAAAGATATGCATTTTAATGTACAAATGTTTGACTTTGCAAAATGAAAATCTGGTAGGTTGCCTATTAGACAAAAAAAGGGGCTTTTATAAGTATATCCAAAAGAAAATTTTTGACAGTGAAAAAAGGAAAAAAATATTAAAGACATCTCAACATTTACACTATCATACACTTGGGATAAATGAATAAGCTTTGGAGATTTTTTAATTTTAGTGCCTTTTTATTTTAAATTCGTTTTGATCTAACTAATCTGCTAAGAATTTGGTAAGTTATACAACCTATTTTTTAAATTTAAACTTACGCAAAATGCAAGCAAGAGGTTGCGTTCAAATATTAATTGTCTAAAATTTACGTTAGTAAAGCAGCTTTAAAAAAAGTGTCGTCTTGATTAATTTCAATCACTTTAAATACAAATAACTTCACAAACTTCAAAGTAGCTGTACTCATAACATAATGCACTTGGAATAATTTCTTACAGTAACAACATCTTTTAACGCAAAGGTCACCTAAAAACCGAAGCAAGACATCAATTTTAATAAAACCTTTCATACAACTCGCGTAAATAAGAGGCAAGCAAGATGATTAATGAAAGATCTCAGATTCATTGAGGCTTCACTAAACAGAAGTTGATTAATACAAAAAGCCCTGTATCGAAAACAAAACTGACAAACAGCGCCAACGTTGATGAGAATTCAAGGATAACTGATGTCGCGAAACCTACGAAAAGACTGCAAATAGCATCAGAATAACCTCTAGACAACTTCGAGACTAGTTCAGAGGAAAATGTTAAACTACATTGTGGAATTCGTCTTCCTGATGTAAGTGTAACTATGGTTTGTAAGTTTTCAATCAGTTTTTTAAATTAGTGGTCTCTCAAATTTCAAAATCAGTTTCAGGAGACGGTTCGACTTTCGAGTTTTGAGGTAAAACTATCCTTAAATAAGAATGCAAATTGAATTAATCAGTTCCAGATCATCAAAATGGTTCCAATTAATAACATTTTTAGTGACTATCAAGTTTATTAAAAAATTATTTTGTGTGAAAGCCTGATGTAATATCAAAAAACTAAAAGCAGATTCGTAATCAGCGCCTTCGAATTAGTAAATGACACCAATCAAATTCAAAACAACTAAAATCATGTCGGCCTGAGTTACGTAATGTAAGATTTTGGGGGTGTACTGGTTCGTACAAGATTAAGACATGTTCTAATGTAGGCAATATTCATCCAAGAAAGCAGGAACTTATAAATATGCATAACGATCCAACAACAATGCATGTAAATATGCATGAACCACGTTTTAACGCAAATACATGTGATGAACGGCGCTGTAAATCAGTAATTTGGTCTATGTTAAACATTTCCGGTAGTATGCTTATTATTCATTGACAAAATATATTTTAACAAGCTACAAAGGCGGCTATGCAATAAATAACGGGGATGCAGCGTCGTGTCAGCCGAGGAGATGGAGATTAGCAAATAATTAAGCTTTATTGGGTTGTACACGGAGAATGCGCTATCTCTTGTCGCGTCTGGGGCTATGTGTTCTGCCATATCGTCTCAATGGCTAATCGTACAACAAACATCACCTGTATTAATTTAATTAGGGGTGATATTACTGTTATATCGCAAACAAAAGGACGTTCAACTATAACAATACTAAAACAACACCGGTAATTTAACAGTACACACTACACAGTAAGTATACGTGTTAATTTTGCCACCAAAATGCCGGGAAAACGGTGTTATTTTGTGTAAAGAAATTTGGATATTATTTACATTATATTGGGTGCCATATTTTAACGTTTTTAAAAGGCGTATTTTAAATTAGTACCTATATGTAGTCAAGTCAAAAAATTCCTATAACAGACTACCTATGAATTCAGTAAATCTGGTAAAATATTTGTGTAAAATTTGCTGGTTTTAGATTTGAATGGTCTAATATTTAGCATATTTTCATGAAAAACCTAATGAATTACTTAGGTAATTAAATAACTTAAACAAATGTCTTTAGATCTACAAATATCGATACAATTTGTCTGTGTTCTTCGTCATTTGCAAATCATTTATGTTGGGTGTTGTTATTTTAAAAATTAACACCCCACAAATATATCCACATGGCAAAAAGCGCCAAAGTGTGAAATTAACGCGAAATTTAGACTATAATCGAAGATGCCACCTCCAGTTTTACAAAAACCTCGTTCACTCGTTACCACACAAAAGTTTAGATGTTATAAATTAATGTACAACCATAAAAATGGCGAAACATTAATAAAAACTTTAAAACGAGCTTAAAAACGCTATAAAATTGGCAACAATATTACAGCATCCGTTATTCATGTTGATTTTTAGAGGCTGGATCTCATAATTTCCGAGTTATACTGTAAAAGGCATTTCAACCCGACGTTTATGGGCAGATATCATTAGGGTTGATAATAAAAAACTTTGGATAATTTAAAAATGGATGGAAGAATTGCGCTCCGTACAATTTTGTTTCGATTTTCTAAGCACATCTTTTAGAAAAACCCCAGAAAATTTTGGCAAGTAAACTACACTAAAAAAGATCTATCGAATGTTACACTGGACGTCTTAAAAAATTTTGTGATTGTTACCATTTTGAACTCAACGAATCACAACCAATTTCTCTAACAGGCTTTTAAAATATTGGTCATTAGATGCCGTCTAAATCTCAGAGGATTCTTATATCCTCTAACTTTCGCACAAGAGATAATGGGAACTTAAAATATGTATCTATAAACTATACCACCTTGCGACAACTTCGAAGATTGCATGCAAAAATTGCGGTACCAAAGTACGATAACGCAATTTTACCGAACTGAAGACGGACGTTTGACTGGACAACGCGTTTAAGGTTTGTTTGGCATTTTAAATTAAATTCCGCAAAAACCGATGCAGGGTATCGTGAAAACGCGACTTCTGTAGTATTTTTTTCCGAGTTATTTCACAAGTACGGTGTTGTATACCACTTAGCGAAGAAATTATGTTACTGGAATATTACCTGACCTTTAAAATCCAACATGTAATCACTAAGGAAGACTGTACTCACCTGGAACAAAAAAAAAACATAAGTACAATACAATAACACATATTTTTTAAGTTAAACAATTCACATGTAGACTCTTTATTATAAAAGTGGTGTAACCATTTTCTTTTAAAAATGAGAAGCAAATAATTTACAGATAATTTAGTGTGAACTTTATATTTGTGGACAATTTACAGTAGTCCAATCGAAAATTCGTTAGATATTAACATGGCATAATCATTTATAATAAAAATGGTTCAACTTTAATTAAACACTAGATAAGCTAGAAGTAAAACCGTGCCATTTTACTATTAAATTTGATATGCAATACGAAAATCTACGAGTATATGGAAAAACTTATAGGTAAGCATAATGTAATTTGCAGACAGTAAATACATTTAAGGATTAAAAAATTATAATTTCTTTCTTGTACTTACTTATAAACAAAACCGTACTAAAAATAGCTTATTCAAGGGATATAGGAACTCAAATAAATAAAATTAAATGATATTTATCACTCAATAATAATTATGAAAATGGTGTAGGTTCATTTATGAGTCAAAACCACAATTTTGTTTCGTGAATTCTCAAAATAAATAACTGGCTTGGCGAATTTAGTTATATTTAAATTCATAGAAAATTAGCTAACTTAGTATAATATACAGGGTGCCCCAGATTACATTTCCAGCATGGGGATCTCGCTTAGTATAAGAGTTAAAGGTTTGTTTAAATTAGATGAATTATTCCCAAGTGTGAGAGGAACTACAATCAATTTTTAAAAGTACAAAATTGCTCGTGCTTCAGATGTTTACAGCAAAAAATATGAAAATGTCGAATTTCTTTTTTGTCTCATAACTGTATTGTCTTAATCATTAGACTAATTTTATTTGTACCTTCTTTTTTATGCAGAATGTAACTATTAAATTAGATTTTTGTACCTCATCACTTTTCATTTTTGAGATATTACCCCTAACTTCATTTTACTTCCGAATTTATACCGAAATTTACAGAGAACCTTTAACAAACAAATTCATTGTGGTATTTGGTAAGTAAATTTTACATAACTTTTCACGAAACCATTTTTTTTTCGCAAGGGAACGTTATGTAATTCTCAACACTTTTCCTGATAAGATGAATGATAATCTCCCAACAAATATAAAACACGTTAGTTTACAAAAAGTCTTGAAGCCCCATCTCCTACACGTATTATCTTGTATTTACCCAAACTTTACAACAGATATTACCACCCTACGAGGATCAATACTTCAGAGTTTTCCCAACGATCCGTGTTCCGATACTAACCTAGTGTATTCTCGAACTTTTAAGTAAGGTGGGCTGGACGGTTTTATGTCGGTTAAGAGGGCCGCCTTGTTCTTCCTCTGTATTCGCATTTTCTAATGTACTGAGTTCTTTGGTGTCGGGTAATTAATGGTCTTGGGGGAGACCCCGCGCGCTCGTAATGCCCTTACGAGCGTTAATGGAGCGGTTTGTTAAATGCTCACGACTTTTTAAGACCGCGTTTCAATAGGGCCACTGAAAAAGTGGTCTGGAAGTCGCTGTTAATGGCTTGATTATACAAAACTGAAGCATGAAAATAATAATTTTTAAACTTTGTACGTATGTGCTTGCGCCTGACGAAGGGTTTAAGTGACGCCGAAACTTTCGTCTTGCATCTGCTACCCAATCATAGTTCTTGTCAAATATTTTTACTTCAAATGCACCCTACGCATCCAACCACCGAAACATCAATTAAATAGCATCGTATGGGGTTAAATTTGGCGCCACTTCAATCTAGTCAACTCAAAGTATGACTGAAATAAACAACCATAATGTACGCGCACCACCTTGTACCCAGTGGCGTAGAGTTTGTGCCCCCGAAGCGGTTTCTGAGTCTGCCGCCCGTCTCAATAAGGATTTTTCCAAAAGCAAACAGAGATCGACACAAAAAAAGTACAGGTAAAGACAAAGTGCACCACAGGCAAAGTTTTTTTTGAATTTTAGATGTTCAAACGTGTTTTAAAGCAAAAGTTAGATAATGTAGAGCATTTCTGTCGTTACAAGGGGGCGGGTTTTCAGTGTAGTCCGCTTTACCCTCTAACTCCGATAAAAATTCTTTTTTTTATGTGAAATTTTCGTTGGTACTAGCGCCAGTGCCGGTACTGATTTTTATATCTACTGTTTCTTCATTACCCCATTTGGGTACACTAAAAGTGCCGCCCCAAAAAAGGTGTCGCCCGGGACGGATCGCCCCCCCGCCATTCGCTAGCTACGTCGCTGCTTGTACCAACAATGGTTTTACTTTGAAATTAACCCCTTGACATACAATGACGTCTACGATACGTCATCTGTTTATTGTGCCAAAACAAACTTTGACGTTTCCCAAACGTCAAAAACTTCGCTCATTCTGAAGCAAGTTTGAAAACAATGTGTGAGTCAATGATTGTTAATAAATGTAATATATAAACGTTATTTATTCTGAGAAAGTTGTTATAAGTTTTAAATTTGTGTAATTGTTTTTGGAAAACTGTTATTGTCCTGTAGTATGGCTGTAAATATTTATAGTTTTTCATCCGAAAGTGATGATGAAAGAGACGACGCGTATTTGAGCGAAAACGGTGAGACAAGTGTCACCAGACAAAATATTCATATAATTGATTATTCAAGTGATACCAGTGATAAAAGTGAGACTAGTTTGATTCTACGAAATGTACGTAAACCTGCAAGACCTATATCTTATAGCAGTGATGATTCTAGTTCTTCAGAGGAATGGAACTGGCAAGAAGTAGAAAATGTTCCAACTATAAAACCATTTACTGCATTTCCCGGCATCAACACGATTGTTTTACGAAGATTGGCTGCAAATCCATCACCTTTATCTGTTTTGAAACAAATTCTTTGTGATGATTTCTTTGAAATGGTAGTCAAAGAAACTAACAGGTATGCAACTCAAGTAATAAACGGAAACAATACAAAAAAGAATGAAGAATGGTTTGAAGTAACAAGTGATGAATTGCAAGCTTATTTTGCATTATGTGTAATTATGTCTCAAATAAAAAAATACAATATTGATATGTACTGGTCCAAGAGAGCTATACTCCAGACGCCAATTTTTTCGAAAACTATGCCACGCAAGCGTTTTTTGGCCATATCTCATTTCCTTCATTTTGTTGATAATGAAACCATGAATAAAGAAGATAAATTACGTAAAGTTCGAAGTGTAGTAGACTATTTGAATGATAAATTTCAACGACTATATACGCTAGATAAAAATGTAGTCATTGATGAATCCCTAATGAAATTCAAAGGTCGACTAAATTATGTACAATTTATCGCTAGCAAACGAGCACGGTTTGGAATAAAATTTTATAAGCTTTGTGAATCTGCATCGGGATATTGTTCGCAATTCAAAATTTATATAGGACAAGATAAGATTCCAGGTAATAATACACCAGCATCACAAAATGTCGTCATTGAGTTGGCAAAATCAATTTTAGGAAAAGGATATACTCTATTCTTAGACAATTGGTATTCGTCACCAGAATTATTTGATTATTTGAAAACAAATGATACAAATGTTGTTGGCACGGTTAGAAAAAATCGCAAGAATATGCCTAAGAAACTGTCATCATATAAAATGAAAAAAGGAGAAGTTAAAACTTTATTTTGTAGAGGTATTTTATCTTTACGCTGGCATGATAAAAAGGACATATATTTGATTATTACAAAACATAGAAATGCGGAAATGATAAATACTGGAAAAATAAGAAGAATGAAGAATGGTGGCGAAGAAAACGTTATAAAACCCAGATGTGTACTTGAGTACAATTGTGGAATGGGCGGAGTTGATAAACAAGATCAACTTCTTGCTTGTTTTCCAATTATGCGAAAATGCTTAAAAGGATACAAGAAAATATTTTTCTATTTGATGGATATGGCTGTTTATAATGCATTTGTTTTGTATTCTAAATTACCTAATACACCAAAACAAAAAATGGTAAATTTTCGTTTGGATATTGCAGAAGATATGTTGTCAAATCTATCTCTACATAACTATCGTACACGAGGACGTCCTTCTCAAAATGACTGCCCAATTCGATTACAGGGAAAAACTTGGGCACATTTTCCTGAACATATACCACCTACTGACAACAAACAACATCCAGCAAAGAAGTGTCATGTGTGCTTCAAGCATGGTATAAGAAGTGAAACAACTTGGCAATGTAAGCAATGTCTAATACCTTTACATTTGCCCGGTTGCTTTGAAAGGTACCATTATTCACTGAAGGATTATTAAAACTGTTTATTCGGTTTATTGCTCGTATGTATTTATAAGTGAAAAATTTAATTTTTATAAGAATTTGTAATTTTAATAAGTTAAATAAAGACAAATTAAGGCAACTTGTCATCTTATCTCCTTGCTGACCTTCTATTTGCATTAAAATAATGTTTATATGCAATTCCATTAAAAAATTTTATGTATGTCAAGTGGTTAATACAGAGTGTATATTCAGGCTCATCAAAGGAATTAAAAACCGTTCCAATAAAAACAATTGAAACTGAAAACAAAGTAGCAAATTGAACTTAACAAGGGACGCAAATAACAGATTAAAAATGTAAAAAACAAGATTCTATTAAGAAGCTGTCAGTCAGCACATGATTTCATAGTAGTTTTAAAATTGTTTTAAATTTTCAGTTTAATATTTAGCCTTCGGCTAAGTTAAGATTTGTCGCTTTTTTTTTAGAAAATTTTGCCTAGATTGCAATCAATATTAAATTAAAACGAATAACTTCAAACACGCTGATGTATACGCTAAGTAATTAGCTCTACATTTAATTAAATTACGATTAAAACATTTTCATGGTGCGAAAATCTCCTTAGTCAAATGCTTTACTATACCTATCCAAATCGGTTTTTAATAAGCCGACTTCGTTTGACAAATATCTTTAGTGGACTTCAAAGAACAAAGATACATTTTAATGAAAATCGTACTGTAAATTAAATTAGCAATAATTACGTTTGTGCAGAAAGAGCCTTTTTAAATAATTCCTCCTTTTTTTGGCCGGCGTTTGTCCCTTAAATTATGAATTGTTCGCTGCTAAAACACAGGATTCCGTATGAAAAACCCTCGCATACATCACAAAGCCTTTATATTGCCGTGCAGCGACGCCCTAAATTTTCATTTTCTTTTTATTCTTTCACCCATGAAGTAGGCGTTGGAAATATGACCTGATAATCGGTTTAAATTTGCGTCTATAACACCTGCTGTAATTAGGACCGTCTCCTAATTAAACGGTTTGTTGGCCCGGTTACTGCTCCGAGGGTGAAAAAATCTCGTGAAGTTCAACAAAGCATATAAATAATTGCTTGCGTAAAAAGTCAATATTAATTATCGAAGTAATTGGTTTCGTTTATTATTTGCCACTTTAATGCTATTGATTTTGAATTTTGACTCATCGTCAAGCAAGATTTTTTATCTACAGATTTTTGCATTATTAATATCCGTGTTTAGAAAGATTCTTCATATCGTCGATGGAAAGCAATTTTGCTGTAAACGCCAAACTATGCAAAAAAAAATTATCACATCATTTTTCTTAGTTTTTTTTTTGCTGAGTCGGATGGTCTATATTTCATAACAGTACGACAAAAAATAAAAACTGAACGCTAATTCAAAAGTACTGTAATTTTATTCAAATTAAAAGAAACTTTGCAGTACAAGCCATTAAAATCGCTCCTTTTTCTAATGTTGGCGTATAAAGCAATCATGCTTTCGTATGCCCAAGTATTTTAAGTCATGCCGTTTACCACATACATTAGGTTATCTTTTTAGAATATTTGGTTTGTAACAGCGATTTATAAGGATGCAATTAAAGGACATATTGTTTGTAAAGCATTTGCCTAGTCTAGTTATACTGTATTTATAACGTTAATACAATTCGAATAACTAAAGATAGATTGTTTTGGGGTTGTGATATTTCACAATAGTTCTTTGCGTAAGCAACGTGCAATTGACGTGACCGTATGTGTTAAGTAAGGGTGTTTGTCACATCTATCTACACAATAAACGATTAAGAAGGTGCTCAACCCAACTTTAATTTGTATAATCAAACAATTCCTATTGCACAGGCAAAATATAAAGACCTAAAAAATCTTGTGAAAAGAATTTAATACCTAAGAATGATGCACATTAGTATATTAATTTAAAAACCAACTCAACAATACCTGATTGTTTAAACGATACAGACGAAGAAGATAGTTATGTAAGTAGTAGATGATTGCAAATAGTTTTAAAATGGTTTAGTTTTATATTACCACCTAAAGAAGTTACGTTTGATGCATTTCGTCGGCGATCTGACAATACCTGCTATGTGCAAGTCAATTGTTTTTACAGGGGACTAAAAAAACTATTAGGTTTAGATGGGATGACCCTTATTTTTAAAATTTTAGTATACTATTTTGTAAAAGTATAATAATTTTTCTGCAGTTAGCAGATAATAATAATAATAATAAAAATCTTTATTGTCCACAAACAAAAAATGCCATGAGACAAAAAGCTGCTGATCAAAGCAGCAGAACATTGAATAATACATTATAGACAACAAAAAAAAGAACAAATAACAAACAAGCCGTTAACAAAACATCAACACAAAAAAAAAACAAATTATTTATAACAAGATTACAGATAAAATAAAATATAGGGACAAAACCACATCCCAAAATCCAATGAAAATCACACATCACGATCGAGATATTCATCTAGTGAGTAGAAAGCGTTTTCAACCAAAAACCCTTTCACTAATTTAGCAAATCCCTTTTTCCTGATTGCATCTTTATATGTAGGAGGTAAATGGTTATACAATTTTATTGCAGTATATAGAGGTGATTTTTCAAAATTGGTTAGCCTATGCAAAGGAAATGAGAGATCACTACCATGTCTAGTATTATAACTATGGTACGATTTATTCTGACATAATTTTTAAATATGAACATTAACGATTCTAAAATAAAAAGTGATGGTAATGTTAAGATTTTATGTTTAACAAATAGCGGCTTACATGAGGAAATGTAATCTAAACGAAAAACAGCTCTAATTACTTTTTTTTGTAATAAAAATATTCTGCGCAAATGATTACTGTGACCTCCCCAAAAAATAATTGAATATGATACTCTAGAGTAAAAGTGCCCATAGTATAGCATCATCAAGGTATCAATGCAAACCATATCTCTAATTTTAAATATTTGATATAATAAGGGTTGAATTTTGTTATACAAATCATCAATTTGTACCTTCCAATTAAGACATTCATCAATGATGATCCCTAATAGTATAGCGTTGGTAGACTGTCTTACTAAAGAATTATTTAATTTGATAGCTAAACTATAGTTTCTCTCTCTGAACAAATTAAAGTAAATAAAATTCGACTTGTTTACATTTATACTCAAACAATTATTTCTAAACCAATTATTAATTAAAAAAAGATCTCTTTCAATTTGTTTTTGTAAAAATTTTTCATTTTCACAATTGAATATAATAGATACATCATCCGCATACATGATAATATCAGATTTCAGGTTTAATAAAAAAATATCATTAACAAAAATAATAAATAATAAAGGACCCAGGATAGAGCCCTGAGGTACACCTTTTTTTATGAAACAAGGATCAGACAACCTCTCATTAATACGTACATATTGTATTCTATCACGTAGATAAGTTTTAATCCAGAGCAGTGCATTACCCCTAATGCCAATTTTATATAACTTATCTAGTAGTAAGGTATGGAATATCATGTCGAAAGCTTTGCTTAGATCAAGAAAAGCAGCCACTGTTGACTTTTTTATATCAATATATTGATAAACGTAATTAATTAATTTGCATAAAGCATCCTTGGTAGATTTGCCTTTCATAAAACCATATTGTTTAGGTGACAGAAATTTATTTAGTGTTAAAAAGCTATAAAGTCTATTATAATAGACTTTTTCATAAATTTTAGAAAATATAGAGGTTAAACTTATAGGCCTGTAATTATTAATGTTAGATGCATCACCTTTTTTAAGAATAGGTTGAACTACAGTAATCTTTAGGTTATTTGGAAAAATACCTTCTTCAAAACTTTGATTAATTAAAATAGCTAAAGGCTTGGAGATAAAGTTATTTATTTTTTTTATTATCAGGTTCGATAGATTGTCAATACCACATGCATTAGACGATTTTAAATTACATATTATGTTCTTGATTTCAACTTCATCACATGGAAAGAGATAAATAGACTTGTGAAAACTTGGTAAGGTATTAGAATAAAAATCTTGATTATTGAACATCGACGGTATATTTGAAAAAAATGTGTTAAAAGCATTACCAATTTCATTGTCATTGTAAATGGTTTTATCTTCAATGTTTATTTTACTAAAATCGTTTTTGCTTTTTTTATGTAGCGCCCAGTTGTTATTGATAATATCCCAAGCAGCCTTACTTTTATTCGAATGTTCTTTAATAAAATTTGCATAGTAAATTTTTTTAGCTAAAATAATTACTTTTCGATAAATTTTTTTATAGAGCTTATAGTATCTACAAATCACCTCGTTTTTTGTCATGGTAAGTCTATATAAGCATTTAAAGTTGGCAGATGATATTCTAATACCCTTCGTTATCCAAGGTTTATGTTTGGTATTTTTCTTGTCTTTTTTATTAATATATATAACAGAGTTGTTATAAACATCTTGAATTTTTTCATGAAAAGCATTGAAATTATCGTTAACGCTGCAACTAGATTTAATTAGTAAATTAAAATTTACTTCTGAAATAGATTGTTCAAATTTATTTAAGTCTAATTTTTTGATAACAGTGTGTCTAATAGCTGTTGGCTTTATTGGGATATCAATTTCTAAAAAGAGAGCTAGGTGATCAGAAAAGTAAGTAGAAATCGTATAAGTTTTGCAAAGATGCTTCGGCAAATTAATATTTAAGTAGTCAATAGAGGTTCTCGACAAATTAGTGATTCTTGTAGGTTCATTATTAATTACAGGAATATTGTAATCCAATAAAATTTGATTAAGTTTTTCTGATGTATTTGATGAATTATTATCGATGTTAAAGTCACCACCAATTAAAATAAAATGATTCTTATATTTACTACTAAAATGAAATAGAACTTTATCAAGCCAATTCAAGAAAATACGACTTAGGCCACAAGGTGATCTATATATGCAAAACAAAATAATTTTAATTTTTTGAAATATCAACTCACCAAATGAATACTCGATGTTATCTTCATTGCAAAGTTCCAGTTTGATATCAATACTGTTGACGACAAAGTCATCTCTAACCATTATCAATGTACCACCACCTTTTTGTGCCAATCTACTTGAAAATAATCATTGCATATTGTGCGCTATAAGTGTATGTAGCTAACTACACAAAAAATTCATATTTCAAAATAATGTTAGTTAGCAGGTATTGTCAGATCGTCGTCGATTTATAGATTTATACTAGTTTTTGTTTAATAGAGTATCTTATTTATTTGTTGTTTTTTTTATGACTCTTTAAAGTCTAACAATTAATTATTTGTTATTAGTTTCTTTTTGTTCTTTGAATACCTCTAACAATTATAATCATTTATTTAAACGTGGTTTTTGTGAGCATTATAATTATAACATTGGTAAATTATTTAATTCCCATGTACTTCAAACAACTTATTACATACATACACTTTTGTGTATACGACAAAACAAATGAAATATAAAAGTTTATGTAGTTGCATTTACAACCCACCAAACATTCGTTTATTTACATTTTTTGTCTGTACTACAATTAGAAGGCCACTATTACTACCCGAATTTAATTCCAAACATTGTGACATGGCGTTTACGACATTTCAATGGAGCAGCATTTTCAACGAGTGTTTTGCTGTAAGCGCCAAAACGCCATTAATTTATAGTTATGGACGATTTTTATTGTTCTAATAATATTCATTTAATTATTTGACACCTACATTCCTTGAACATTTTTTTGATAAAATCATTATTAAAAGTACAGTAATTATTTTTACAAAACTTAAATTGTTTTTTGCCTCTCCTGTAAAGTTGTAGTTTTGGCAAAATTGCTTTACACCGACGATATGGACTATTTATTATCAAAGTGGTTGTATATCCATCGTTCTTTGCATCAAGATATTTAAAGTTCTCATTTCAGTCCATTTAAAATATGTATACAGGGTGCCCAAGATTACATTTTCAGCTTGGGGATCTCACTTATTACAGAAGATAAAGGTTTATTTAAATGAGATGAATTATTCCTTAGAATTTTTAAAAGTACAAAATTCCTCAAAAAATATGACAAAGTTGAATTTCCTTTTTCTCTGATGATAACTTTTTTGTTTAAATCATTAAATCAATTTTATTTGTACCTCTGAAGGTACTTTTTGATGAAGAATGTAACTGTTATTTTAGGTTTTCTTTATGATTCTTTATTTTTGGGATATTGCCCCTAACTTTATGTTTTCTTATGGGCTGTCAAATTGGTCTTGAAATAGTTCGATCTGTGTTTTTTTCCCTTTTTTCTAACGGCGTTTTTCGGGTCTTATCAAGTTTGTGGTTACGCTAGCGTATTTGTTCGGCTCCTGCACATGAGACACGAAACATAAAACCGACTTAATATGGTTACCGCAGCGAAAGGGTTTTAAACTGCAGCATCCCTCTTGAATCACAGCAACAAAATTGGCCTCTGCACGCGCTAATCACTAATTAAACGCTTTCAGTGTGTCGCTCGTCCACCAATATTGCAAATTAAGCGATAAACTACCAATACAGACACTGACTGACCTGTTCGATAGCGGCGCTTTTCCTGTAATAACATCCCTGCACGTAAACACAGTCATTGAACTAATTATATTGCACAAGTTTAACTGAAGTACAATCCAAGGGCCATTATGTTGTTGCTCACCCACTAATTACCTCATAGTTCGATACGCGCCATCGATCTGGTAGATACAATACCTCTAATACAATTAAATTAAGTAACTACCTCAATTATCCATATCCGTACGTTCAAGATAATACTGGCTTTGTAAGGGAAGCAACTTGGATGTAGCTGGGCGCAATTGTAATTTACTAGAGGAATATTTATTGAGGTCTATTCGGAAATAAAACAAAAGAACAGCGACCCTTGGTTGTTTAAATTGGCAACAGTTATTTAACACGTTATTAATTCTTTATTAGTCAAAAACAAACTTATTTTTTACTGCCTGCTTGTTTTATTTATACTATTCGAAACTTCTAATTTTAAAGTAGTATTGTATGTAAGATAGTAGGCGATGCCTCTTCCAAAGGTAATGCGATACCCTTGTGAGTTAATTTAGTTGCAAAGTTGCGGTTCGAAGTACCGGCTAACTTGATTAGAATAGAAGCAGTGGTACGGTTAGTTTTTTTACCGTTTCAAAATGTTCGACCGCACCGGTTGAGAATGTGAAAGTACTCTGGACATTGTTCTCGGATAAGTTTTAATTGCATCGCGCTTAATTAAATTTTGCGGTCGGCGTTTGTGTTTTAATTTATTGTTTATATTCGGAATTACCGACTTTAAATAATATTGTAGTTTTATTTAATGCGAAATAAGATACGAAGGTGCTTGTGCAGTACAAATGTTTAACGTACGAAGAATGTGCTTTTTTTAAAGTTTTTTAACTATAAGGGCGTGTTCTACTAACGTATATAAAGCTGTTTTTGACAATTCCAGTTAAAGACGCCTAAGCGTCTGTACCTTTTTTGCAAAATATACCGCATATATGTACGGTATTTTAAGTTCCGTGAGGAAACACCCAGTTAAAGATAAAAAAACATGAAAATTACAGATGTAGTTTTAAAAGTACAGGGGAATGTTCTACTAACGTAGATAAAGGCGTTTTTGATCATATTAGTTGAAGACGCCCAAGCGTCGGTACCTCTTTTGCGTAATATACCGCATATATGAGTACCATAAGATACCACCCCGTTTAAGATATAATAACTAAAAAATTACTAAAGTCATGGTCCTAAAATTACTTGGGCATGTTTAGCTAACATAGTCGAAGCCGTTTTTGTCAATTTTAGCAAAAGACGCCCAAGCGTCGGTACCTCTTTTGCAATATATACCTCATAAATGGATGATAACATTAATACCGTAAGACAACATCCCGTTAAAGATACAATAACGAAAAAATTACTTAAGTCATGGTTCTAAAATTACCTGAGCACGTTTGGCTAACATAGTCGAAGCCGTTTTGTCAATTTTAGCAAAAGACGCCCAAGCGTCGGTACCTCTTTTGCAATATATACCTCATAAATGGATGATAACATTAATACCGTAAGACAACATCCCGTTAAAGATACAATAACGAGAAAATGACTAAAGCCATGGTTCTAAAATTACCTGGGCATGTTTGGCTAACATGGTCGAAGCCGTTTTTGTCAATTTTAGCGAAAGACGCCCAAGCGTCACTACCTCTTTTGCAATATATATTTCATATTTGCATGATAACATTAATACCTTAAGACAACAACCTGTAAAAGATACAATAACTAGAAAATTATTAAAACCAGGGTTCTAAAATTGTCTGGGCATGTTTAGCTAACATAGTCGAAGCCGTTTTTGTCAATTTTAGCAAAAGACGCCCAAGCGTCGGTACCTCTTTTGCAATATATACTACATATATGGATTATAACATTAATATCCTAAAACAACTATAAGATAAAATAACTAGAAAATTGTGAAAGTCATAGTTCTAAAATTACCTGGGCATGTTTAGCTAACATATTCAAAGCCGTTTTTGTTAATTTTAGTTAGAGACGCCCAAGCGTCGGTACCTCTTTTGCAATATATGCAGCATATATGAATTATAAGATGAATACTGTAAGACAACACCCCGTGTAAGATACAATAACTAGAAAATTATTAAAGTCATGGTTTTAAAAATACCTGGACATATTTAGCTAACATAGTCGAAGCCGATTTTGTCAATTTTAGCCAAAGACGCCTAGGCGTCGGTACCTCTTTTGCAATATATCTCATAAATGAATGGTAACATTAATACCGTAAGACAAAACCCCGTATAAATTACAATAACTGAAAAATTATTAAAGTCATAATTCCAAAATTACCTGGGCATGATTAACTAACATAGTCGAAGCCGCTTTTGTCAATTTTAGCAAAAGACGCCCAAGCGTCCGTACCTTTTTTGCAATATATACCGCATATATGGACGATAACATTAATACCGTAAAACAACATTCCGTTTAAGATACAAAAACTAGAAAATTAATAAAGTGATGGTTCTAAAATTACCTGGACATGTGTAGCTAACATAGTGGAAGCCGTTTTTGACAATTTTAGCAAAAGACGCCCAAGCGTCGGTACCTCTTTTGCAATATATATCGCATATAGGGACGATAACATTAATACCGTAAAACAACATCCCGTTTAAGATACAATAACTAGAAAATTATTAAAGTGATGGTTCTAAAATTACCTGGGCATGTGTAGCTAACATAGTGGAAGCCGGTTTTGACAATTTTAGCAAAAGACGCCCAAGCGTCGGTACCTCTTTTGCAATATATACCGCATATAGGGACGATAACTTTAATACCGCAAGACAATATCCCGTATAAGATACAGTAACTAGAAAATTATTAAAGTGATGGTTCTAAAATTACCTGGGCATGTGTAGCTAACATAGTGGAAGCCGTTTTTGACAATTTTAGCAAAAGACGCCCAAGCGTCGGTACCTCTTTTGCAATATATACCGCATATAGGGACGATAACTTTAATACCGCAAGACAATATCCCGTATAAGATACAGTAACTAGAAAATTATTAAAGTGATGGTTCTAAAATTACCTGGGCATGTGTAGCTAACATAGTGGAAGCCGTTTTTGACAATTTTAGCAAAAGACGCCCAAGCGTCGGTACGTCTTTTGCAATATATACCGCATATATGGACGATAACTTTAATACCGCAAGACAATATCCCGTATAAGATACAGTAACTAGAAAATTATTAAAGTCATGGTTCTAAAATTATCTGGGCATGTGTAGCTAACATAGTGGAAGCCGTTTTTGACAATTTTAGCAAAAGACGCCCAAGCGTCGGTACCTCTTTTGCAATATATACCGCATATATGGACGATAACTTTAATACCGCAAGACAATATCCCGTATAAGATACAGTAACTAGAAAATTATTAAAGTGATGGTTCTAAAATTACCTGGGCATGTGTAGCTAACATAGTGGAAGCCGTTTTTGACAATTTTAGCAAAAGACGCCCAAGCGTCGATACCTCTTTTGCAATATATACCGCATATATGGACGATAACTTTAATACCGCAAGACAATATCCCGTATAAGATACAGTAACTAGAAAATTATTAAAGTGATGGTTCTAAAATTACCTGGGCATGTGTAGCTAACATAGTGGAAGCCGTTTTTGACAATTTTAGCAAAAGACGCCCAAGCGTCGGTACCTCTTTTGCAATATATACCGCATATATGGACGATAACTTTAATACCGCAAGACAATATCCCGTATAAGATACAGTAACTAGAAAATTATTAAAGTGATGGTTCTAAAATTACCTGGGCATGTGTAGCTAACATAGTGGAAGCCGTTTTTGACAATTTTAGCAAAAGACGCCCAAGCGTCGGTACCTTTTTTGCAATATATACCGCATATATGGACGATAACATTAATACCGTAAAACAACATCCCGTTTAAGATACAAAAACTAGAAAATTATTAAAGTCATGGTTCTAAAATTATCTGGGCATGTTCAGCTAACGTAGTCGAAACCGTTTTTGCCAGTTTTAGCCAAAGACGCCCAAGCGTCGGTTCCTTTTCGCAGAATATACCGCATTATGAATGACATCATTGAGAATTCACCCCTTTAGCAAGACCAACATTCACTCCATTAACCTATATTTACACATAAAACTTCCGACATCCAGGTTTCAGCTGTCTCTAATATAGTCGAACGAATGTTTACATGAACAATTCCTGCTTAACTGTTTATCGATGTAAATTATCTCCATACAGTCGTTTAACTTCCCGACGCTCATTTACTCCGGGATTAAACATTTCCGGATCCACAAGTAATAACAGTTGACTGCAGCTTCACATACTTTGTTAATTTCCAACGTAATTTATACTCGTTACAATCTGACCTAAATTTGATCAATTTAATGCATATCCAACGGTCCCATAAATTACATTAATCCAGCCCCCTATCCGATAACCGACAGAGCCAACGGGATGTGTGCTAGCAGTAACTCCCGAGCCTGCTTGGACCAACTCTCTTCCAGGAGATCGATAGTGTGCCCCAAGGTAATCTACGATAGATTGAAGAGTATACTGTACGGTCCTGTTAAATGAACTGTAGATAAATTCGTTTTATACAGATATCCCAGCGTGTCCGTGAGCTATTTACAAATGAAGTGAATTAAATTTGTTTTTCGTTAACGGATACTTATACGAGGGAGGATTTTTATATCGTTACGAAGGTTAGGGAAAGGAAAAAATGCGTCTTGATCGACTGACTGTGATTTAGACAAAAATTTCCGATAACTACACTGTATTAATGCAAAATATACGTATTGAAACGGCGTACAATGATTTTAAAATACATATTTTTGTATGCGTATTGAGAGAAAAACAAACTTAAATTTTCTAGCCTCAAAATAAAGCTTTTAAACTTTCGCAAAAAAACCTTCCGTCCACATTAACCTCTTGGGATTAATCTACCAGTTGCATTCTAGCAAGTTTAATAACGCGGGAATTCATTTTGCACACACGACAATTCTTGTAATGCACATTTCATTTAAAACCGATATTTGCCAGAGTGTCCTTGTTCTCGACACAGCAAAATGTTCGCATGTAGTTGTAGGACGTGTTAGTATGCAGGTCCCAGGATTTTAGCACGCATTAACGTCCTATGTACTTGGTGAAACCAACTAAGCCTCAAATGTGCAAATTAAAAACCACGACAGCGACTCTAGGGCTGTCTAGATTAATTTGAATAAATAATTGGAGCTGGTGGGTTTTAACATGGAAAGCTTGCGAAGTATATTTAAAAAGTTGTCTGAAAACGTATGATGGGGTAAAATAAATTACAAAAAGTCTGCCTTGATTTTACATAACAATAAAACCAAAGGTCCATATGATACCCTAGATACGGTTTTTCCAATGCGGTTGTACAAAACAATAGGCCAAGACCAATTTTCTTATAATATTGATATTTTGAAGTATGCCCCGGGCCCCGGGTCTCACAGATTTAGGGGCCTCAACTTTTAACTTGAACTGTTAAAAAGCAAACCATAATATTTACGTACTTAAAATAACAGTTTTATAACATAATACAATCTTGGTTTCCGGGTTTGGAACCGCGTCTTCTATATTTAGAAGTAGTTGACGTTTCGACCATTGTGTCTTGGTCAGGTTAGGTGAACAACCTACACAAGAACATAAAATTTACGATGGAGGAAGAGAAGAATGGCGCGTTACCCTTTCTGGACATACTGGTCAAAAGAGAAGCAAACGGAACCCTTAGCCACAGCGTTTACCGTAAACCGACCCATACCAACCGATATCTAAATGCTGCATCACATCACCACCCGGCCCAAAAACAATCGGTGATCAACACATTAATACATAGGGCTAATGAGATATGCACACCAGAAAACATCAAAGAAGAACTGAACATGGCCACGAGAGCCCTGCAAGAAAACGGTTACCAGCGTAACCAAATACTTCGTACCATACAAAAACATGCCACGCCAAAAGAAGAAGGAAAAGAAAAGAAAGGATACATCGCTACGACTTACTTGCCCTACATCAGCGGAGTGACTAACAAAATATCAAAGCTTCTACAAAAACATAAAATCAAAACCGTTTTCAACGCTCCTTTGAAGCTCTCGAATAAATTAAGAAGAACACACGACACAGGACTACACCACGCGGGAATATACAGCATACCTTGCTCCTGTGGAAAAGTATACATAGGACAAACTGGCAGGAGTATACAAACGCGTCTCAAAGAACACGAAGGACAAACAACAAGAAAACAAGTCGATAAATCAGCGGTAGCAGAACACGCCCAGGGTACAGGACACAACATCCTCTTCAGAGAAACAAAACTACTGGCCCGCGCAAACCATTTCTGGCCAAGATTATATCGAGAATCATTGGAAATCATCAAGAACCCAAACAACTACAACAGAGACACAGGCATACAACTCCCAAACATCTTGAAACCAGTCATCACAAAATCACTGAGGCAGAACAAATCCATCAAGCGGAACGCCACGCCTCCACAAGCTGGATATATAAACCCAGCAACATCCCTCACAAATTAGTCGTTTTGAAAAAGACCAAGACACAATGGTCGAAACGTCAACTACTTCTAAATATAGAAGACGCGGTTCCAAACCCGGAAACCAAGATTGTATTATGGATAACGGCCGCGAAAGCCTCAAGAATAAAATAGTTTTATAACATATCATGGAACGACCATTAACATTTTATAGTTTTCTCTTATAGTTTTTAATTTTGAAGGGCCTTAAAAACATTGTTTATGATCGGGCCTCGCGTTTACTCTGATTGGCCCTGTGTATTTACCAAAAGTTAGGGCGCACCCGGTAGTTTGCAAGTCCCCGACCAACTATTTAATGTTAACGATATTTCAAATCCATCTCCTCATTAAGCTAAAAATTACGCCCAACAAGATTATGTCGTTAATTTCAAATCAAGTCGACCTAGATTTCGCGAAAATTTAAATTCGCGACACGGTTAAATCACAATGCTTTAACAGCCCAGCAATAAAAAAGCAATATTTTTTTTTGTCGAAACGTTCACTCTCGTCCGAATCCTTCATCTATATTTATAACGCATTTTTAGTGTCAACAAAAAGTGTTTCTTTCGTCCGTGCACGCCCTGGCACGATAACTGTAAAAATATTTGCACAATAATATCGTCGTCTACAGATTCTGATGTTTGATGGAGATACCGTGTTTGCAACAAGAAGAGAAAGCAATTTCTTTTTGCCTTCGTGTATTAGATTTATGCGCATAGATATATAAGTTACTGGGACTGAAAAGGAAATGATAATAACTCAAAAATATAGAAAGCGAGGTTTTTATATTTTCCTTCTTTTTTAGCATATTGAGACAAAAGCAATTGAGTGGAGGTAGCTTGTATTATACGATGGAATATCATACTTCAGTCCCTTGGCGTGCTTTTAAAGTTTTTCGATGTTGTTGCTGGTATAACTTGTATAGAATTGCAGTCGACATTTATAGAATGAAATCAGAAATATTTTATTTTGCGTACTTTTAATGCAATTGCACGCTATGTCCCTATACGGGGGGGGGGGGTTGGGGGTTGTACCATTCAAGACAATTATTCGACAGCTCTGTCACAACACGGATTCAAAAAAAAACAATTAATGTTATTGTTTGAAGAAATTATATATTTGTGTATTAAACATAACAACAAAATGCACGCTATAAAGTTTCCCGTACAAAATTAAATCCAACAAACGTGACCTAACTTACAAAAAAAAACCGTTTTAAAACAACAGTCGTTGATTTTTTTGCCCGCGAGCGTTATTCAAACGCAGATAAGCGCGCGATTTAATATTTAAAGCACGCCGGAGTGGGCCACATGCAAATACGAAACGCACTTTGATGTGAGTACTTATCTAATTAAACTTTTCGAATTTACGACACCAAAGTTTTAAACCGCGTTCAAAAATAATTTGCCAAAGAGGTTCTGTGCATGCGTCCCGGGCAAATGTTTTTTAAGTGCCCGATTACACGAAATGGCGCAGACAGTAAAATAACAAATGAATAAAATGGGAGTTGCTGATGGTGTTCTGTTTTCTGTGTGCCGTGGTGAATAATCCAATCAAAAAAGTTTGTATTTTGTAACGAATAATTAAGAAAAGTCTCGGGGTTTATTAACTGACACAGGGACGGACTGGTCTAAAGGCTCCCCCAGACAGAGGCGATACGGTACGATTCGGGACGATATCTTAATAAGATTTTGGCATATGGAAGCGCCCACACCAATGATGAGCGCGATATACCTGTTTAGCAATGACAAGGGGGTTTAATTTGTATGTCCGAAATAAGTTTGATTCTTTTTGGGTCATCTTGTAAGGGTAATCCCCATACCGATTGTATCGTACCGAGCGGTATAACGCGTCTGTCTGGGAGAGCCTTAAAATATTTCGATTGCCTTAGTAATAATAATAAAAATCGAGATAGCTCGAAAAATATTAACTTTAGGTATAGGACATGCTTAATAATTTCGAAAGACAATTAAATTCTCTACAAGAAAATATAATAATATACAGGGTGTTGCATTTAAGAAAAATGACTTATCGATGTTTAAAGTTTCACAAGTTTGACCAAGCGTAAAAAACACCCTGTATAATATTTTTTAAATGTAGTTAGCGCAAAGTGTTAATTAATCTATTGTCAATTTATTTTTTAAACGAAATATTACCGCTTTTTTAAATAACTTTAATGTTAAAAAAAAATTGAAAGTGCTGTATCGTTCAAAAATTTCATAAAAATTTAAATTTTACGAAAACGGTTGACTTAAGACCTATATAACCATATACATTTTTTAAAGTAAATTTTAAGAGGAATTCAAAAATGTAAAAATATATTCCATTTAAAAAAATTACATTTTTATTTGTGCCGCTCAAACGAAACACCCTGTATATTTGAAAATAATTTTAAATTATGTAGAAAATAGGTTCGCACAATATTTGTATTAAATATTTTTTGATATTTTCATTAATAAAGGAGCTATCGAAGAATCTCAGGGTCGTGGTGCACCCTATATAGTGTAAATTGCATAACAAGTTGATTAATTATTTTCGGTTGGGCATACCAGCGCAAAATTGGGACTTTAAAGGCACAAATGATAATTTAAAATTATAAAAATTGTCACACTGTTTGTTAAAGTATTTGGCTCTTGCAAAAAAGGTTATTTTCTTAATAAAATACATTTGCCTTGGTATACTTATTTAAACCCCACATAGGTAGAAGTTGACGATGCCTTGTACATTGGTTTGACTTACTCAAAGCGCGGTTGAAAAAATCCCGCTCCGTCTCTGAGCAGAGAAGCAAGCTTAATGTAAATTTGCAATATTAATCAAATAGCTCGTCGCTTCACTGACATCCAAATTTTATGTGACAAGTTTTGCAGGCGTAATTGAATTTTATTGAAATATAGCCCGTTCTTAGTTATTAGTATTGCGAACTTAAATGGACAAGGAGTTAGTTAAAATGTAACAAAAAATTTGCAATGAAATTACATGATCCTAGGAATTTACAAATCTCGTTCAGATGTTACTCTAGTTTACTTCTATTTTCCAAAGAATGGAAGATTGTGTCTAATAGACAATTAAACTTGCATGCTGTATTCCAGTTTTTGTAACATTTATAGTGTTAGGCTAATAGTATTTATATTTCGCTTTTTTTCTTGAATAAATAAGTTTGGGAACCTATGATTTAGCGGGTTACATGTTTTTTTTTTTTATAGATTACCTAATAATTTCCCCCAGTATAGAGAAGTAAGAATATATTTTACATTCCAATTTAAAATTCAAGTGACGGTACTGAACGACAAATCGGCTACAAGAAAACCTATAAAACGAAATTCGTGTCGTTACAAAAAAAAAAGTACGCAGTGCAATCAATTTGAATTCGGGTTTTAAAGCGAATAGATACATTGAAAGCCGGTGTTCCGCGTATAATCTCGTGAAAAAAACCAAACATATACACACATAAAGTGAATCGAATGAAAAAAAAAGTCAATATAAACGACAAGGAAGCTAAAAAAAACGAAAAGCGAACTATAAACAGAAAAATCCTTTTAAATACTTCGCCTCCAATACTGTTTTAACACGTTTTATCAATAACCGGTAATCAAAACCTTAAAAATTTAAACAAATACGCCGTCCCGGCGGTAGTATTTGCGTTAAGTCTATATGAAAAAATTCTTCGTTGTACTAAATTCCTATATTTCACTGTCCTTCGCGCGAGTCCTGCCAAACAGAGCTAAAAAAAATGCAGGTAGGTAACAAGAATTTAAGGAATCTAATACCATTACCGCAGGGGCTAGAATTTCGTTATTTCACGGAAAAACAGCGCAGAAACCTTCATTAAAAAAAGCTTGAGGGTTATAAACTTAACTGAGTTATTGATTGTACAGGGGCAGATTCTGAAACCATGCACAGAGAACTTTGAGGGAGGTTTGATGCCACGCTAAGATATTTTACGACATATTTTGACCGGAAAACCGTTTTTTCTTAAATTTAAATTACTGGGCAATATAGAAAATTACATTTTCAAAGGGTTACGTATTGAAAAAAAAGATTTTGAGGTGTTTGAGGCGCTTAGACTAATTTTGCGACTTTAAAATTGTGTCACAATCCTTATCAAAATACTGCATGAAAAGTAAATAAGTTTTATTAACAATAACGTTAGAGTTTTAAGGAGAAATCTCTAGTAGAAATGGGCCAGTTTCGAGCTTTTAGACTCTTCATCAGTGGCTTTCTTGTTTATTTTAGAAGCCACTGACTTAGACACTGCTCTATCATTCTGCAAAGGATTGTTTATGAAAAAATTAACATTAAAATAGCGTCTTAATCCCTATCAAAATACTACTAGAAAAATATATGTTCAATTAAAAATTTTGTAACCGTTTTTGGGAGACAACTCTTGTAAAAATGATGGACCAGTTTCGAGTTTTTAGCTTCTTCATCAGTGTCTTTCTTATTTATATTAAACGCTACTAACTAGAGATCTTCTCAAGCATTCTCCAGATGATTGTTTTTGAAAAGAAATGAGTAGTTTGTGAAATAAACTTATTTTTATTAAATAAACGAATCAATAAAATAACTCAAGCATTTACCAAACGAAAAAAAGGTTGGTAGAATGATCAATAAGGGATAAAAATTTAATAACAAAGGTAATTTTTGCGATCGCGTTAGCGATGAAACCGTCAGAGATAAAATCGAAATTCCTCTATTTAACAATGCGCGCACCCTTTGCAAATAAAATGGTTTTTTCTTAGTCATCCAGAAAAACGTTTTACATTACCTAAATCTCAAATCGGCATGCAAAATTGTTTTTTGGAAACTCACCCTAGGGTTTTGGTGGAGATTAATGGAGTCTTAAGACTCAAGAATCCATTTAGCCTGGACTTTTTCTCGTGGGCGACTTCGACGCGCCCCGACACCTCCGCAAGGTCGTCATCTTCCTCTTCGCGCTTCCGGCGACGTTTTTGGAAGAAGTAGCAAGCGGCGCCGACTCCGGCTATCAAAATCAAGGCGGCCAGGCACGAAAAAACCGCGGTCAACACGATGTCGCGCTTCTGCATCATCAACTGAAACAAAAGACATAATTTTAGTACTTACTTACATTTTAAACACCTCAAATAGAGCAGTCATTTGTAAAACATGTCGTGATAAAACTTGGGTCACCAAAAAGAAAAGTGTAGATATGGTTGGGCAAGTTTGGGCAAGTTTGGGCAAGTCAAGTCAAAATAAATTACTTTTGATGGGCTAAGAATCTAAATCAAAGATTTCTTAGCAAAAAGAGAAGCAGAGCGACAAAAATGTTGTAAATTTAATCGAGTTCTTCTACAGAAATAGCAAATACCTAATCTTTATAACATCGTTGAATTTTGGAATAGATTATTTGAAGTTGTCTCCACAGATTAGAAATATACTGTCAAATAAATAAACTTGTCTTGAATGTCAGTAATGCCTAATTTACATTGGTATAGTAGCTAATGCAAGTAACTAAATCAAGTAACTAAATTTAGCTACTTGCACCGTGTAGACAGTTTTGTTTAGTACTTGCGCAAGTAAACAATTTAGTGATTTTTTGAGTAAAGTAAATAGAAATCATTACTATTTACTTGAAGACAATACTTCATTTATTGTCAAATACTAAACAATTTCCTTAAATTGGGTGTAGACCACGTATATATTGTGTGAACACTCACTAAACCAAAATTTTGACAAGTTTTGCTACTTGATTAGTGACTTGCTTTAGCTACTTGATTTAGTAACTTGCTTTAGCTACTATACCAATGTAAATTAGGCATAAGTGCTATAACATAAGTTCATGTGTTTAATAAAAAATCTTTAACGTCATTTCGCTTTGTTCAAAATCTACTCCTTAACAGTTTCAAAAGTCAAAGGAAAAGTTTTCCCTCTTGTTTTTGAATCCAATACATGAAGTTACAAGCAACCAGATTGTTTAGTTGACTTCCACATACATTTTAAACCTGGATTTTAAACTAATCAACTTTGTTTAGCATACAAAAGCTTACAAAATTGTGAATATCTCAAGAAAAAATACCGAAAGGATCAGTAATTGTAATTATTTAAAGCCATTTTTATTTGACATTAAAGGAACTGATAAGAAAATATCTCCTAAACATTTAAAAGTGAATTTATCTAAATAAAAACAAGTAGAAATAAATAATTTTAAAACTTGCACACTGGACAACGAGTAAACTTTGAATATCAGAACTTGATTTGTTATTTCGTTTTTGTAAAACAATTCACAGACAAAACAGCCACTAAGTCACAACTCTGTACACCTGTGTTATATTATTGAATAATTGCTGTAACATATTACGTTAATTGTAATTAATTACACTACAATAACTTATATCTAGTTTCCTAGCATCTTTCTTAGTACCTAACCAGAATCACTTTACGTCAATCGATTGTGCAAAAAAAAAAAACTACAAGTTGCAACACGTTTTTCCAGACAACCTATTTCCTTTTGTATTCCAATTCAATATCTTACAACCTACACTATGAGCTGTCTGCAATGTTATTCGAACACAGGCATTCGTTTATTTAAAATAGGTGACACAAGGTATAGTTACTATGCCAAAACCTAAAGGTACTTTATATTCAATTGCAAAATGGGGCAGTTTTTACATTTACAAACATACCACTACACAAGCAGTGTGGTTCGTTTTGCAGCATATTAATTTACAGCAACTTAATTCCAAAAAAACACAACTAGAAAGCGATTCTGTTCATGACAATATGTACAAAGCAGCTATATATATAAAACAAAAAATTAAATATCTAATCACAGTTGTTATAGGAATATAAAAAAAGACCATTAAAATCTTTTATAAAACTTTTAAACTGTCGTAAAACTGTAAAGCAAAGCCATTATAAACCACTTGATGTATATAAGTAATTTATTTGTGTATTATAAATAAGTTTAATTAAAAATAACTCGTCTATTCTTCGAAGGATCTCTGGTAAAAATGCTAAACCAGTTTTGTTGTTAATGAATAAAAAATAAAGAATATTTCGTTTATAAGGCACTGGAAATTAATTGTGAATAAATAATTTTCAATGCCTTTGATCTGTAAGCTCGAGTAAAATATTTGCTACAAAAAACCATGGGTGTAGCAGATGTCGAATGATTATTGGGATTTTTCAAGGTCTCACGCAAATAACTGTGATGCATATCGGCATAAAACGTCGCCTTAAAAAGTTTGGCCGTCAAAAATCGCATGTACTATAATTTAAGGCTCCTAAATACGTTTTAAAAATATGTCTAAAAGACAAAAATCTTAGAATTAGTAACTATAATAAACTTAGAGCTTACTAGTCATGAGCTATAGTTGTTTTGTTAACGAAGGAATTATTTTAATTTAAATTATATAACTAGGTGTAAGAAAAATTATAATTATTAAATGAACTTTATTAAAAATCACTCCCAACTTATAAATAGATAAAACTGCAGCTGATTACGAGATGGAAGTCTTAAAACTTTTTTTGTACTTATACGAGAAATATTTTGTAAAAGGTTTTTTATTTAAACTTATTTATAGAAGTTTAAAATCATTCTTTTTGGAAATAAAAAAAGTTATTTGTAATTAAACTTGTGTGCTTTATGAATATTTAAAATTAAAACTTTCCTCTTTAGTTTTTCCCTTAGAGGGATGTATTAACTGAACAAAAATATTTTTAAAACATGCATGTGCGGAACCGCTCTTTAAAAAGAAGTTAAAAACCCCTGCATAAGTTTTTTAATAAAATATATTTAAAATAAAAGCACAAAAATTTAATTAAAACCTACACGTTAAAGGCAAACTGTTTGATCTAAAATTGATTAACGTTCCTACAATGTCATATTTTTATTGTTCGTGGCAAATTATCGTCATTATACGAGATCATCAGAGCCCTGATGATTATTGATACCGGAAATGGTTTTATCTCCTGATCACGTATAAAACAACGAAGGCCATGGACACAGTGAACAGTAGTATTAGTTTTGATTGATAATTGAACAGAAACCATGAAAATATTACCTGCTTTTTTGGTACTCATATTCTTTAAAAATGGGGTAAGAAATTAATTGATTTTTTGATGGATTAAAGCCAAATTCAATACGGATTTTGAAACGTTGTAAAAGTGAACAAAAATATTTGTTCCTTTTTGTATCTAGTTAAGTTGAAAATGATTAAAACTTGTAGAAAAATACTGAGTACAAAGATAAACGCATTATAATACTTAAAAAAAAACTTTGCTACTTCTAAAATATTAAATAATATTAGTTATCTTTGAATTTTTTTAAAACTAATGAGTTTTTAACATGAATGGTGTGTAAAAACAAAAAGTTGAACAAATTTTGTACAAGCCTGCTTTGTTTTAAAACACTGTAATTATGTACAAGCTTTTCTATTATCGAATGTTCAAAACTTATCACATAAATAAGCTTAGTCGAAAATAATTTTTCTTGTTATTTAAGAAAAAACTTCTTTGTAGAAAAACGATACCAATTTAAGACTTGCATCTCCTGGCCAGTAGCATTTTCCCCATTAAAATGAATTAAGAAATCTATTGAAAAAAGTTATCTGGTTTTGTATTTCTATAAAAGAGCTTTTTTATAGAAAATGAGCTAAGCAATTTTTATTTAAATTTATTTACATTACATTCAAATTAAACCACATAAATTATTCAAAGTTTTTGTTTAGAACTTGGTTTATATTTTAATCTGCAACAAATTTTTGTACTTTGTTGTAATCACGATAAGAATGCAAAATTTAATCTCTGTTTTTTCAGTGTACAATTTACGGGCAACGTGCTGTAAGCAACTCTGGAAATGTCGGTACATTTATTTCAGGTCCACAAATTGCAAGACTTGAAGATATGCCGATGGGCGCGCCAGAAATTGTACCTGATGTAGCATCGAGTAATCCTAGAATTGGAGGAGAGGGACTTGAAGGGCAAAATGTTAACACAGGAGTAGTGGAAGAAGCACCTGGTGGTGGAGGTGGTGCAGGTATGGGAATGACACCCCCTGGTATAGCTTACGGTGGAGGTGGAACAAATGCTGAGCCTCGTGTTGGTGCATTTGCAGATGATACTGCAATGGTGCCTAATAACGGTGGAGTTGTTTTGGGATCACAAGGGCAAACTGTTGGAGCACGTGCACCAGCTTACGAAGGACCAGACATAGTCGACGCACAAAGAGACCAACCACCACCAAAGAGGACACGAAGCAGTGGAAAAAATTATAATCGCAAGAAAAACAGAGACAATGTACAGACAAGAGCTGATAGAATCGAGCCTGATGAACGACAAGCTGGTGTAGATCTAGAAGCACCAACTGGTAATGGAAATGATGCTGGGGCATACGGTGAAGAAGGCTTGGGTGCACAAAACCAACCTGGTTATGAAAGAAGAGCCCAGTTACCACCACAGAGTAGTCGAGGTCGTGGCAAAAAACGTGGACACTTCAAAAACCACAATAAACTTAAAACTAGAACTGATGACACGTTGCTTGAAGATGGGCGAGGCAGTACCGATCTTGAATCAGATGCAAGCGACGATAAGGCGTACAGAAAACCAGACGGAAGGGCCCGGGACTTCCCTGGTACTAACAAAAGGGCTCAGTTACCACCGCAAAGTAGAAGAGGGCGTGGGAGAAAATACGGACATCACAAAAATAAAAAAAACAACCAAGAACATAACGATGGCTTTGACAGTCCCGCTGATAGGTCCAATATTGGTTTAGGCGATCAACAAGGAAGGCCTAGAGATTTTGGGCCTTACGGGCCTCCAGGTAAACGGAATAAAAACCTCCAAGGCAACATACCAAACACCAGAGGCGTAGGAGGAGGTGAGGTTGTAGATGTACCAACAGATGGTGGAGTAGGTGTAATACCGAGCGACTCGATAATTCAAAAATCACCACTAACAGGTGCAAGAAAACAGAAATTAAAGTTTTCTCCTCAGCTTATGGAAAGGAATCAACAAGATGGAGGAAAAAAGCACGGTCCATCCAGAAGCAAACGGGATCTACGTGCAGGAAATGCTAATCTGCACGACATGAAGCGTGAGTTTAATGAGAATCTTTTTGTTAATATAATGTTTGAATGTCACCAAATAACAATTCCTGAAATTCTTAGGTACTGGCCATTTTAAAGATCATGCAGATTGTATATTCAATCCTTTTGGGTCCCGATCTAGAACCACTAGGCCACCTGTTGCCCAAGCCACAAGTAAGAATTTCATTTACATTTTGTAGAAAAAAAAATTCATCTTCGACTTTAATTCCAAAATGGACAAGATTCAAATGTCGTCAAAATGCGAACATATTAGCACAGTGAAGAATACATGACCGTAAAAAGTCTTTAGTATATTGTTTTGTAGCTGTTCCTGCTGTTGAAGAACCAGCTGCTACGGAAGGAACAAATGCCGTTACGGAAGGAGGAAATCCCGATACAGATGGAGGAAATCCCGATACAGGTGGAGGAAACCCAGATACAGATGGAGGAAACCCAGATACAGATGGTGGAAACCCAGATACAGGTGGAGGAAATCCAGATACAGGTGGAGGAAATCCAGATACAGATGGAGGGAACCCAGATACAGGTGGAGGAAACCCAGATACAGGTGGAGGAAACCCAGATACAGGTGGAGGAAACCCAGATACCGATGGTGGTAATCCTGATGCAGAACCAGTACGATTTAGACAGAATAAACTTAGTAATCGGAACAAGCGTTTAGGCAACACTACAAAACGCCCACTGAAAAAGAAAATCCAGCCACATCGAGAAAACCCAGACACGCATGGTGGTAATCCTGATGCAGAAACAGTACGACTTAGACAGAATAAACTTAGTAATCGGAACAAGCGTTTACGCAACACTACAAAACACCCACTAAAAAAGAAAATCCAGCCAGTTGGAGGAATCCCAGATAGAGATGGTGGTAATCCTGGTGCAGAAACAGTACGACTTAGACAGAATAAACTTAGTAATCGGAATAAGAGTTTACGCAACACCACAAAACACCCACTAAATAAGAAAATCCAGCCAAAGAAAAATGTGTAGTAAATAAACACTTTGTTGATTTGTTAACGTTAAAAAAAACATTTTGTTTACAATAAAAATTTAAAAGATATAAACGTTGAAGTGTTTCTTTCTTAGATGTACCTATGCATAGTGTGACCTAAAAAAATACATCCCACATCAAAAAACAAACGCGCTTGCCCAAACACAGCCCACATATTGCAAATATTGATCCAAAGTGTAATACGCCCTAAATCAATACCCACTGAAGTGTAGGATTGCCTGAAATTGGCTCATGCGCTGTACCTTTCCACTTGTCAAAGTATCACTGAAATGTCAAAATGACCGTGAATTCATCTTTTACTAGTGTTTCTGATGATTTTAAAACGAAATAAGTGTGAATAACTCAAGGAAAATGTCTTATCCACCAAGTGAAGAAGTTATATCTCTCACAAAACAGCTCGTTGCCCAATTAACGAATTTTAAGGTAGGCTCCTAACCTCAATAAACAACGAACACGTAAATAAACGTTATTTTCGTCTAGGCAAATACCAAAGCTTTCAAAAAATCCGAAAAATATGCCGTCACACAGTTCCAAAACGCAGGCACCATGTATTTTAACAACCGCAAGGACATACAACTCCAAATTGAAAGTTTATCGGACAAATTCAGTTTTCACGGTTACTGGAACGAAGCGAAGGATTTAAAGATGCTTTTCGATAAATTTGTCGACCCAGTTTTACAGAAAGACGATATGAATGTACGATTAAACGTTGTTAAGTTCCTAGTGTGCATTTCGGAGAGTCCGACGAATAATTTTCATAATTACCCGCGACATTTCGATCGAGGCGATGTCGAAGAGGTTATAGATTGGCCTGCTTACTTACAGGAGGGTATAGCGAGGTGGTCACCACCTCCTGATGACGATAGCAGTGTAAGTTGTCATTTACACCTTTATTTTAATTTATTATCGTGTTGGAAACGTTTACATTCGGTTGATTTTGTGCTGTGTATTTGTGGCTTCCAATTTTTTAATAATATTTCTTGTGGTGGTGTACCTTGGTCATTCGATTTATAAACGAATGACTTTGTTCGTGTAGGATTGGAGTGACGATTCCGGTTCGTATTTATTCGCAAGCGAACAAAATCAAAGCGATTCAAACCTCAATTGCTCCCTGATATTAGCACCACAAGTATTAAAATCGGTTACTGAAGAATCTGAAGATGGCTGTGATTATAGAAAAAATGTCATGGAAAATATTCAAAGCGGTTGGTTTATTCAATCGGAGGTAAAAATGAGACCACACAGTCGATTGACGGACGCAAATATAGCAATTTTGTGGTACGTACAGATACTTCCATTAAAAAGAAATCGATACAGCTCTTTAATATTTAATGCAGGCTTACAAATGTCCTGCAAATTGATTTTATAGCCTTTAAAATCTTATGCGACATAAGGAAACAAGTTTAAAAAATATTAGACACGGTTTTAATTGATTTTCTAGGGATGACTTCGTAAAACAAACAACCGGGGGCCTTCTTACGTTGAACACGAACATAGTATCCGAATACAAAATAATCAGGGAAGTCCTTTGGCAATTTTACGGGCCGCACCTCAGCTTTTGTTTTAATTTCGTGGGCGATAAACTGTTACCAAAGCCGGGAGTCTCGATAGCGAGCGTCCGAGGGGTAAGACCGCAGTGCGAAACTTCGCGACACCGCCTAATGGACGCGTGACGTTTTTTTCAGGAGGCGTTCTACACGTTCATGCACGAATTTCAGCCGTACATCGACGCATTGCAAGTGCTGAGGAACTTTCACGACTCCCTGAACAGCATAGGCGACGATGAGGTGTCCGCGCCTCACACGTACAAGACCTACGATTTCGCGCTGCAGAGTGTGATCGAGCCTGTTTTCGATACGTTGAGGGAAATCGAGGAAACCGTCAGAACACAAGGTAATTAAAAATTGTTAAGTTGTAAAACACTTTAACTTATTCAACCTGCCTTATTAACTCCTTGACTTAAGTAACTTGCCGTATTTACTCCCTAACTTAAGTAACTTGTAATTTTTACTCCTTAACTTAAGTAACTTGCCGTATTTACTCCTTAACTTAAGTAACTTGCCGTATTTACTCTCCTTAACTTAAGTAACTTGCCATATTTACTCGTTAAGTAACTTGCCGTATTTACTTTTTAACTTAAGTAACTTGCCGTATTTACTCCGTAACTTAAGTAACTTGCCGTAGCTACTCCACAACTTAAGTAACTTGCCGTAGCTACTCCTCAACTTAAGTCACTTGCCGTATTTACTCCTTAACTTAAGTAACTTGCCGTATTTACTCCTTAACTTAAGTAACTTGCCGTAGCTACTCCTCAACTCAAGTAACTTGCCGTAGCTACTCAACTTAATTAACTTGCCGTATTTACTTCTCAACTTAAGTAACTTGCCGTATTTACTCCTCAACTTAAGTAACTTGCCGTTGCTACTCCTCAACTTAAGTAACTTGCCGTATTTACTCCTATACTTAAATAACCAGTTTTGTTAACTCCTTTAGACAAGTAATTATTTTAAAGTCATAATTCTTTCGGTTGCAATATGTTTGCTGTCGTCTTTCAGAAAAAACCATGACCCTAATAAAGCTGGCCCAGATTCTAAGGCCGATTTTCAAGCCGATCATGGCTCTGAAACGCATCCACGAAAGAGTTGTAAAAGATTTCAAAACGCATTCTCCGCTCGAATGCGCAAGTAGTTTGTTGGTCGACTTGCACAGGGGATTGCCGCACATCTGTACAAAGCTGGAACAGGACTTGTATTTAACTCTGTACCTCGGCAGCCTGTACAAGTATTTTACCATTATTGACGTTTGGTTGAGCAGAGACGTTCTCGAGGATTATGCAGGAGAGTTCGTTATTTTGGAGTGAGTTTTTTTAAAGTTAATTTCTTTGCGCACTTTAGCCTTGCATTCGTTTTATTTAAGTTGAACACAAGTTAAAACTTATGCATCGCACACCCAAAAATCTAATTTTGTACAAAACAAATGAATGATTTTAATTCTTCATGTTATAATTCTTGAATGATGATTTTTTAATCATTTAATTTATGACCAGTATTTTTTTTTTTTACAAATTTTGGACTTGTAGTCAATTTTGGCTTGTGTTAACTTGCATTTGTTTTTGGGCATTGTACTTATTTTTGTTGTTTTGCTTTTTAACAGCGGAAATCCTAAGGTCCTAAGTTGTTTTCCTGCTAAAAATATATCCCTAAATGTCAGGTTTGTGTTTTATTTTGTTTTCCTTCTAATCTGAATTTTTTAAACCATGGAATACCTAATCAAAAAAATTTATTAATCTGAATATGTTTGAAACAATTGAATGCTATAGTTTGGTGCACATTTTTGGCCATGTGTGCTTTTTTTAAAATTAATTTGATGTGTGAATGTGTATTTCCCTTTTTGATTTTAAATGATTTTTGTATTCCAAATAAATTAATTCACCCCTAAAGTGTTTTAAAGACATCAACAGTTTGCTTGCATACCCTCAATTGTTTTTTAAGTCACTCTGATCGATAATAAATGTCCCTAAAATGTCTTTGAGCATTAAATAAATGTCGCAGCAAAATTCAAGAAGGCGAACAGGACTGGCAAATGGAATTTATCATCAGGGAGCTTCCCGAAAATTGCTTATCCGACGGCATTATCGCCGTAATATGCTCGCAAGTTTTGCAAGTCGGTCGGAATATACATTTATTGAGGCTCCTAGGAAGGCTACATCTACTGAGCGATACCAGTGATGGTAAAAAAAGGCAAAAATCGTAAAATTAAATTACTACAAATAGTTTCGCTTTTCAGAAACTTTGCACAAAGAGTTCGTGCGAAAAGTTCTCGAAGAAATTCATTTTTACTTTAACAGCGAGGAAATAATTCGTGAAGACCCGGAAATACTTCCAGACATCATCACCTCTACCGGAAATAACTTTAAATTTCCAGCCACTTGCGTCGAAGAATTCGATAGACCGACCGAGATGGATCGTTTGGAAAATTTAATAAACAGTTCGGACGGCTTTCTGATCAACGCGTTCGAAACGTTTTTCGTCGAGAAAGAAGCACAGGACAAGCCCAAACGCGATGACAACTTGTTCAAACGGTAATGGAATCATTCCCGGCTGTAATCCTTCGCTAACTTTCGTTTTCATCGCAGGATCAGCGACCTGACGCAAAAAATGTTCCCCGTGCAGAGGATCCTCGAAGACACGTTCGTCGGAATCCTGAAAGAGCGCTACAGGCTGTCCGGTTTGACGGTCAAGAATCTGCTCGTGAACGAGTACCAGCTGAAGAAGCATTTTTCGCTTTTGAAACACATTTTTTTGTTTCACGACGACTTGATCTTTCCCTTTTACAGAAAAATGTTCGAACAGGTGAGTTTTGCTGCACCAAAATCACTTCAAAGCGATTTCCACGAATTTTTTGTTGCAGTTTGATACGACCGGAAAATGGGGCAACGACATTCTGCTCACGTCGCATCTGCACGACTTGATAATCGATGTCTATCCGGAATTGTACGAGAAGTGCCATGTCGAAGTCAAGGACAACTGGATGCTGTGCAGCGAGCCTTTGAAAGCGTGCGAAATGGTCAACATGAACTTCAGAATCAAGTGGCCCCTTAATATTATCATACGCGAGGAGCACACGCAGAAGTACAGGGTGTTATTCGAATTTATATTGAAGATCAAGTGGGCCTTGTACACTCTTAATCATCTGTATTTTAGTGGTAAGTACCCGAAGCGAATTTTTAATTGTTTCGTATGGATCTGACCTGATATTGTTCTTAATTTTGACTTTTGTTTCGATTTAATCTGTTGTTTTCTGCTGTCTTTTGTTCTTTTACAGCCTTTTGTTTTGTTTAGACTGTTGTTTTCTGCTGTCTTTTGTTCTTCTACAGCCTTTTGTTTTGTTTAGACTGTTGTTTTCTGCTGTCTTTTGTTCTTCTACAGACTTTTGTTTCGTTTAGACTGTTGTTTTCTGCTGTCTTTTGTTTTTTGCAGTTTTTTATTTTGTTTATGGTGTTGTTTTCTGCTGTCTTTTGTTCTTCTACAGCCTTTTGTTTCGTTTAGACTGATGTTTTTTGCTGCCTTTTGTTTTTTGCAGTCTTTTATTTTGTTTATGCTGTTGTTTTCTGCTGTCTTTTGTTCTTCCACAGCCTTTTGTTTCGTTTAGACTGTTGTTTTCTGCTGTCTTTTGTTTTTGGCAGTCTTTTATTTCGTTTCCTGCCCTATGTTGGTTTTAATTTGTTTCCTATTTTACGTCCACTATTGAGTAGGTACTGTATTAATTATTTTTTATTTTGTTTTTTCAGATATTGAACCCAAGAAACGTATGTCTCAAAAACAGCCGAACAAAGCGTTCAAAGTCCTGGTGTCGAGATTGAAAATTCTACGGTTTTGCCTGTTGAACGACTTCAGCCGCATACAGCATTATATTTTGGGGCACGCGTACAACAAATTTTCCGGGCAGTTCGATCGAGATTTTGAAAATGCCAGCGATCTGGAGACGGTAATGAAGGCCCACAGCGACTTCATCCAGGCTGTTTACGACGAATGCGCGGCTTTTAAAGAATATAAGAGTTCGAGCTACGGACTGGACGTTGTAAGTATAGTTTAATAGTTGCAAATAAATTTGCAGCGCAAAGAAAATTTCATTTAAATGTCTTCCAGTTTGTAATTATTTTATTTATATTTTTCAGTTACTTCAAATTGTTCGGAGGTTGAGGATAATGTGGAAGAATTTGAAGGAAGTGGAAGATAAACACTTGGACAAATGCGAAGCAGCGTACCGGACGTGCCATAAAAATATCGATACGATTGTTAATCCTAGCGAGTTCGATATGTTTGTTAAATAATTAACTATGATCTGTTATTGAATCCAGTATTATTAGTGCTTAATTTTGTACTATATTTCGTTTAATAAATTATTACTAAATAATTATGTGTCTAATTTCGAGAAAAAAATGGTACAGAAGGCCGAAATTTTCATTTCAGTGAAATTTCAAACATTAAGGAGTAGCAACTCACATTGAAATTAGAAAAATAATGAACTTAAAAGCATTATTTGGGAATTAAAACGGCCCAAACGCAGTTCTAAAATCAAAATTTTCATTTAACTGTCCATCAAATTTTTGGTGATACCAAATTCGAGTTAAAATCAAAAAATTTGTTTGTCTAAATAAATTTTTAATAACTTTCAGGGTGTGAACGCGGCTGAAACAGTCCTAAAATCAAAGTTTCAGTCCACAATAATGTTTTCACGCGTTATTTACTTCATAAACAACAAATATTAAGCCTCAGTTCCTTTAAATTATCATATAAACATCTTATTGCAAGCTGGTTTTCAGCTTCCCCTCGTATACCGTTAACGTTCTAGTGTTTAGTTCGCATTTTTGCTACATCGGCGCCACGTTCCGGGCAGCTTTTAATAACTTTAAGGTGAGTTTCCATGCATGCGGTGCTGCGTGTTAGATTGATTGGACATTCAACAAAGCAATCACAGTTCTGACTGCATGGAGACTAACCTTAAACAATAAGGGCTGCTGAATACGAAGTGTGGTCAAAATGTTTGTTGCAGAAGCATTTAATATTCGTAAACAAGATTTGCTAAATTAATTTAAACGAAAATAACTACAATTTACATCACGGTTTCTAATTATAACTATCTACACTTCAAAAACAGTTTATGTAAATAACAATTACATGAGATTTACAGACAGAATTAACGCTATATTGCTTAAAATTCGCGCGTAAAGTGAGAACATTTACTTTTAAGAGTTGAATTGTACAATAATATTGCAATATTAATTTTCGTGCGTGCTGTAAGAGTGACATGATTTAACTGCTTTTCATTTGCATGCAATTATAAACCGCGTTATCAAACACATGCATTTGGCATGCAATATATTCGGTGTGTAGTTGTTTGGATGTCAGTAAATTGCATACACAGTTCATGTCTTTTGCGAATTTATTGGGGTTAAATCTAACAAGAGTAAAAGTAACTGTTGTAAAATGTGGGCAAAGTATTAGAAGCGTACATAAATAGATTAAAATATGCAATTAGGATTTATAAAACTTTTGCAATGATCTTTAAACTTTCTGAAGAAGTTAAAGGGATCATAAGCAAGGCTTTGTTAAAAACGACCTAAAATCAACTTTTCAGTTCTACAAAATTTTGAAAAAGTTCCAGGGCCTGGATTTACTACAGGAATATATTTAATTTTTTTGTAATACTCTTTACATTTTCAAGAAATGTTAAAGACACCTTAAGCAACGTATTCTCATTTTTGGTTCGTTTCAGTAAGGCCCAAAACAATTTTTTTAATGCTCTTTAAACTTTGGTTAAGAGTTTTAAGTGTATAACCTTGCATTTTCTGATAGCAAAAAATAATTAAACAAAACCACAAGTAAAATGTTGGCATCATTGTTTTAAAATGGACTTCTACATTATTTCCCTTTAATCTTTAATTATATTATGGATGTTCATATTGCAGAACAAAATATAATGCTGCCATGTCTACTACAAAACAACGAAAAAAGCTTGCTAAAAAATAATATTAGTTTCTTTTGGATATGGTATGTATGCCCCGGTTATACGCTGTCATATGTCGGGGTTTATCCTGATTTATGTCCTGAATCCTGTGGTTTCAATAAGATGTTTCAGGATATATAGTATAATAATTCTTGCTACAGTGGAGCGAGGCTGAGAGCATTCGTTAACGTAAATTACAGTATAACTTAAAGCAATGTTTGTAAATTAAGTTTTCAGTTAATAAATGGAAATTTGCCATTTATTATGCTATAAATTGTTATAGAATCTGCAGTAAAACTTCATTTCAATGACTATAATCCTTGCAGTAGGACATTTTGAAATGCTGGCATGCCAGGTAACTTTTGCAATGAATGAAAAAAAAAACATTACTGATTGTGAGAAGATGATGACTAAATATTTGTATTAAATGAATATTTTTTATTGACTACTAATAGAAATTGGTGATTAAACAACAACTAAAGATGCATAACTGAATTTTTAAAGAAATATTTTACTAATAGAAAGATATAATTAGACAAAAATAATAATTGCACATTACATGTGTTTACTTTTCAAACAACATTAATTAAGTAGATACCTACAATGAGAATTGAAATATGAGTTTTTAATGCGATTTTTGTTGTTGAAAGCTTTTTCTTAAGTTTTTTTATATCAGGTTGGTATTTCGTTACTTTTAATAAAATGCTTGCTGAACTAGATTCATCCATTAATGTAGTTCTGAATTTATTTTTTATTAAATTCATTTGTGAAAGCAGTGCCTCACTTGCATATGTGGAAGAAAATATAGTTAAAATAGCCGACGCTAATTTCTTTAAAGATTTGAACTCTTCTACAATCGTCTGACAGGCAGTAATAATTTTGCTTTTAGCATTATTATTTATTTTTGCCTCCAAACGTTCCCTTTGAATAATCTCTAAATTTTCCCTTAAGTCAATAAACTTTTGCCTCCAAATTGCACTTGATTGAAAATCAATTAATTGCATATCAAAAGCTAAAATTGCATCTTAAAAATCCAACAGTTCATAAACATAACCTGATTATATTATAAATATATTAAGTAAATAATTTGTCTGGTATTGATTTCAGATTGTCTGGTACAATCAGATAACACAGACATACACTTATAGAATAGACCAAGTACTATGTACGTCTTTCAGTTTCTTTGTGAAATCCTGCGTTATTATCATTATACTTAGCTACTACATGTCTTTTACTTGACATACAATAATTTATTTGTAGTTTCTCCCCTCGGTAATAAATTGTTTTGGGCCCTTTCTGGACAAAACAATGAAAATGCATTGCTCAGGGTGTTTGCCCTTTAAGTATTGGGTTGATCAAAGAATCATTAAAATGTCTTGTAACTTCTTACTTATTCACTTATCAAAAAAAAAGAAGCAGGAATTGTAGCCACACAAAATCCTTGAACTTAACGACACCAAATAAATCAAACAACACAAAAATTTCATGGCGACATTTCGGTTAAACGCCAAAGGCATTTCTAAATTACTCTCGATATCGTGCACAAATAAAAACACGTCTCCAACTAAACATAATAAAATATTTTATACGTTAGGGGTAAACGTTCCAGATTTAAATCAATAACGAGTCGATTATTACCTCAAATATTTCATTTTTATGCAACCTGTGACCTACAATAGTTGCTACAGCAGCGAAATGGAATCGTTAATGTTTTAAACGTGCTAACGTTGGCTTCCTGTGTGCTTGTATAATTTTATAATTGCGCCGATAACGTAACAACAGATCTTTTAAACGCTTTTACGTACAGAATCTCAAGCAAACTTGGTTTTCATGTAAAAGTTTTCATCTGCGGAGGTTGCAAAGAAGGGGTGCTATTGAAACTTTGTATTCTGCAAAGTTTTTCAAGGGAGAATAATAAACTGGCCTTATCTCGGTGTAATGGAAAACAACCTCTATAATGGGGCGAAAAATATGTTTTTATGGTCACTTATGTAAGCAAAAGAGGAGAGGCAAAAATTACTTGCCATCTTTGCGCAGTTTCGCGGAGATTTATAAAAACCGGTGGGCCCTAATTAGGAAACTTTGTGGGGATATAACAGTGAATATGGATGTTGAGTCAAAACTCGCGAAAATTCTTTATAACCTTAAAAAAACTTACCAGGGAAGATCGCGATATGTTGCCGCTAGATCAAAGCTGTGTTTATTGCATCAAGAACATCAAAACTAAATGTTTTGCGGAATAATACGTGCCACTGGCCATTTGCTTCGGAAAAATAGGGGAACAACTGAAAAGTTAAATAGAAAAAGGTAATTTTTGCGATCGCGTTGGCCATGAAACCGTCAGAGATAAATACGAAATTCTTGTACTTATCAATTTGCGCATTCTTTTCAAGTAAAATGGTGCAAAGTTTTCGAAAAAATCCTAAACTGTTCCGGAAAAAACGCGATTAATAAATCGGTAGTTTGCTTTCTAGATATAATCTTGATTTCTTTCCTATAATCCAGTGAATTTTTTGCAATTTGAGACCAAGTTGCTTTCTCTTTGTAAATATATGCTTTCTCCAAGTTAGTCTTCTGTCCAGGAGGATACCCAGATATTTTGCTTCTTCAGCTTGAGTTAGTTGCCCCTTTTCAAAGTGAAAGTAATCTGAACTGACATAAAATTCCTTTTTTCAACTTGGCATCTCTAACACTAGGAAAATTCCCCTTGAATCCTGCTCTTTCCTTTTCCATTGCCTTAACGAAATTCCTCATTGGTCCTAGTTCAATACGCAACGTGGCAAGAGAACATTTTGTGGATCAATCAAAGAACTTAACTTGATGTCAGTTTTTCCTGGTATGATTCATTTTTTTGGAGACAGTTGCTCGTATCACAGTGCCTTGCTGGATCTCTGCTGTCCCGTAGTCAAAGAAAAGAACAGTATTTTGTGAATCCTCTTGCAAACCGAGGAACAAGTTATAACCTTCAAAACTCCGCATAGTAGCCACTAAGGTCCTTCGGACTTAACACTTTTAAGAATCCTTTCCATATTTTCATGGTTTTTTAAGCCCTACGGAATTTACTACTGGAACTGTATGAAGCCTTTTCATTCCTATTGTGAAATAGTACAGCCTTCAAGATGGACTTCGACGAATCTATGAACAATTCTTTTGGTTCATTAGGGGATCCCATTTTTTTCAGAAGGCAATAAATTGTCACTTCGTATATCAGACAAATTTCCTCCACAATTTTTAAAACAATGGATGGCCTCACGACTCAATTAAATTTATAAGCAACCAAGTGAAATGAATGTCGATTATAGCGTAGATATGTATATTTACATTTGCATACGTTAAACAGATTTGTTTTGACGATTGCTGGGATGTTGCTCGAGTTCATCTGGCACCTGAACCCGCTTTTAAAAGCATTACCGTGAATACCAACAGACACTTAGCCTGACTGATTTACATGCACAAGTAACCTTTGCCCTTCTACGACATTATAAATCACCCCGGCTGGATATCTCACACAAATCTTGAGCAGGAAGTCCTTGCATTTGGCGAATTGCCTGAGGAAATAGTTTGAGTGTTCGCAGAGTGTCTCGCGAAATTTATTTATATTGTAGATACGCGAATTCTCTGTGTAGTTTTGCAGATTCAAAGGGAACTGACACTAGGTTTATTGTATAAAAACGGAATAAAATAGACAAACGCGCTTCAGAATTTACATTACGATCGCGAGGAGCTAAAAAGGGCGTCCACTGAATACATACAACGCGTTGTCTTTGAACACTGGATGAGCTAAGGAGTGAAACCGTGCAATTTTACAGTCAAATTCTTCATTTAATACGAAAATCTACGAGTCTGTAAAAAAAACTTATAACATGAAGTAATTTGCAAAAATTAAATACGTATAAGGCAGCTTTTATCATCAAGGGACTTCTAGGCAAATTCCTAGGGGCGCCAACCTTATTCATAGAATAAATATGAAATGATGCATTTAAAGAAACCGTTAACAGATGCGGCAAAATCGCTAATGTCTAAGATATAATGCCTAATTTTGAAAAAGAAACAGGTTCCTTTATAAAATTTTAACAAATACATACTGTCATAGTAATAGCACTTGCCCTCCTATAATAATTTTAAATTAATATTATACTGTGCTTTTAAGTTGGGTATACTATATTTTTTATACATACTTCCTTTATATTTAGCGAGACAAAGCAAATGCTTCCAATATCCTAATGATTTTAAATATTTATTATATTTGTAGCCTGAAGTAAAAAATATGTAGTCTGCTCCTTATTATCCAACTAATCACCTAACAAACAAAGCAACAACGTCGTGATTATACCCAAGCAAAAACAAAAACAACTAACGAAGTAATACTTTTAGGACGCCAACCTCTTTGTAAGTCTATTTTGTTTTCTTTTCCTTATACGGTAACGAATATGCCCAGAAAGGAAACTAGTTACAAAGTTCATCTTAATACGAGCAAGTTTTGCAACAAAATTGTTTATAAAAACTTTCGGTTCTCGAAATAGGTATAAGTTTCCGCTTACTCCAAAGAATATGATGTTTTAAAGTTATCATAAAACCGTCACAAAACTTTTAATACAACGCAAGAGGAACCGAATTTTCTATTTTATTAACGAGTTGAGAGAAAAGTTAGCGCTAATATGGAAAGTTAAAGTTTTATTTCCGCTGTGAATGCAATCCAGAGTCATATAATATTACGTGCAATAGAATTTCGTTATTGGTTTGTATTTTTTTTGTAAACTAGGTTGGTTGTGACTAAATATATAAAGTACGTTTAAGACAGTGAGAAAAAAACAACAGTTACCTAATTGGTAAAACATCTTCCAAGTTATTAAAGCTGTTCAAAGAAAGTCCTTTTAAAAATCTATAGACCAATAGATATGATCCAAAAACTATCAAGTATATAAGTTGTTTTTTTTTGTTGTAAAAAGCGAAAATCCACAAATGTTAGGCCGTCAGTTTGTGTTTTCATTGCTTGACTAATTCACTAACGTTTAGTTATTGTTTCATTTCCTCATTAAACAATTAAACAATTTTAATTTTACTGACAAATCCACTGAATCTTGTAATATTATCTTTGATATAATAATATTGAAAGTGCCTAAGATAAACTTCTGCCGGAACAGATAAAGTTTAAACTTCATTTTCATCAGGAATGACTCTGAAAATTGTTCATTACACATGTACTAAGCAAGTAAAAAAAGTTTGAGCTTTTGAACTTTGCCCTAATGTATCGTAGCGAGCCACCGTCGTGTGGTTTAGCCGGAATTAAAGATCCGGAGCGTAAAATTGGAAACCAAGTTTGCAGTTCTTTGTATGGCGCTAAATCTTTTATCGCCCCATTTTCTCTTCGAAATTGGACTTTTGGCAGGACAAATTTCAGTTAAATGTGTTATTCATTGCGCTGTGAAAGCATTCTCTGTCAAAATTCTTCGCTAAGAGCGCGCGTTTTTCGTCTGTTCATGAAAAACTAAGTAATTATATCTGACAAAAGCTTCAAGACTAAATATTAATTTTATTAATTACAGACTGATCGGCGTTCATAATTTATGAAATCCTAACAAACCTATTAAAATATACTGCCGAATTAATATCTGAATCTTTAAGACACATTATAAACCCCTCATTAAAGAATGGCATATTTCCGAACAAACTTAAATGTGCAAAAATCAAACCAATCCACAAAAAAAGAGGATGTGAGTGACATAGGAAACTATGGGACCATAGCCATGCTCACATACATTAGCAAGATATTTGAAAAAATTAGCTACAACAGAATTGAAAATTACGTAGAACACTTTGGCTCAATAAACAACGCTCAAAATGGATTCAGAAAGGCAAAACTACCCGCTAATTACATGGCAATCCAAAATGTACTTTAATCCCTCAATAAAGACGAACACACTATGGTCACACACCCAGATCACTGCAAAGACACTTTTCGTGACAAAGAAATATTAACCTTTTACGGCCTATTCATTCTCAAAGCCATCCTTTTCGTAAGAAATAATTTTGATCTGTTCGAAGAGCATATAAGAAACCATGCAGCCCATACCCGACATAAAAAAATCTAAAGCCCGATTGCTTCAAATCTTCAAAAAAAAATTGCCTCCACAGTTATTGCAATATATAAAAAATTTAACACATCACCTGAGAGTATAAAAAATCTTCCCACCCACAACTTGAAGAAGAAATTGAGAAATGTTCTAATTTTCTAAAGCTTACTATGGAGTTAGTAAATACCTAAATGATGCTTCCTTTATTAACTCTTTGACGTAAATATAATTGTCAGTGTTTTTGTAAACTATGTGTATTATTATTGTGACATGTTTCAAGCCTTTTTGGATACTTAGAACAAATAGAGATTATTATTATTAATTGTAAATAATCTAGGTATGGATTTCTCAGCCATTTGCTTTAGTTTTTTTTGCATATGGCTTTTGAATACAAGCTCTTCTGATGACTAAGAACAGAACCGCGTTCCTTAGGTCAAGAACATTATTTTAAAAAAACATTAGAAAGTTGTTCTTAGATAACTAAAACACAGATTACTCACGATTTTCTTCGTTTCAATGATGACATCCTCAGGATTTGAGAGCGAAGGATACGCTTTCCCACCTTCCGTGATGTACTGTCCTCCCAGGCCGAGATGAACCATCTTGCAGCAAGCTTTTAAAAGCTAATATTCCGTCGATAAACTCTTATTTTAAGCTCGAAGTCTTCCCTTCGCCTCCGTTTTCCAAGAAATTCCGTTTTGTTCTCGTATAAGTTGATATAACAGTGATTGTATTACACAGACGGCGGTCGATTACAAAGAACAATACTCCGTGACGGTCTGGGTATTATATTTTTTGCACTAATACCCAGGTGGATTTAAAATCAGGATTTTTCCACGACAATTACAAGCCAATCTAGAAATTAAGGGTTCTTTTTCAGGATTTAATTTCAAACTAGGGCGTGTTGCATGTTTGCTCTGCTCGTAATGTACTACGAGATCGTTACCAATATTAAATTGAAAGTTTTTTCGTTACTACCTTATCTTTGTGTAACTTTTAAAGATGATATATTTTACTATAAAGTAAAGGTGCAATAATAGGTTTGTTAGCTGATTCGCCCATTAACCCAAACATCACTGATTTGTTTCAAAAATTGAGACAAAAAAAGTGAAGAAAGATAGTTTCAAATTTAAGAATAACTTGCATACATACAAAGCGTTTTGGAATTCACTGCATAAAATGATTACCCTACCTAAATTCGAAAATAATTTTTACCTACTTTAAATTATCCAACACACTCTTAAAAAAATTTACACTGTCGAAGAGACAAGTGATTTATGTAATCTTAAGTTGAGTCCTAATATCTTACTACTTCATAAAAACAGGAGTTAGTTTGCAGGCTCAGACTGGTTTCAGCTGACTAAAATACATGCTGGGTCGTCAAAGGCCCTTTGGGCATGAACAGGTTAAACTAAAATATGGTTTCAATTCTAATATTAATATAGGTACAAGATACAGCCAAATTAAGGTAAAATGATATTTAACATAGTCCATGAATATTGTTAACATTTATTAATGCGTCCTTCATGCGAATATAACATTTATAAATTATCTCTGTAGGTATTTTTAGATTTCCATTAGAATTGAGCGCGTATATTTAGTTTGCAGGAGCAGGATACTAAGGTAAAATGTACTTTGCAGTTTTTAACGAAAATTCGTTTGATGCTGGCGTATTTTCTTACATTAGCAATGTAAATTTCGATTAATGGTGGACGCGTATAGTTTATCCAGGGCAGTTTTAATTATCAGGTTGGCAACTAAGTTCCCGCCGTTTTTTTTTAATTTTTAAAAATTTATTTTTCAACAAAAATCTACAACTAATCAATCGATAATGTATTCACCCTGGTTGTTTACAACTTCTTCCCAACGTTCAACAAGATTTTCAATACCTCGTTGGTAGAAATCACCCGGTTTCGACTCAAAAAATTCATTCAACCAAGCTCTCAATTCTGCATCAGTATTGAACGAAACTCCACGCATAGCATTTGAAAGCGATCGAAAGAGGTGAAAATCTGTTGGTGCCAAATCGGGTGAGTACGGCGGGTGTGGAAGGACTTCCCAACCATGCGTTTGGATGGCTTGCTTGGTCATGTTGGCGATATGAGGGCGGGCGTTGTCGTGCAGCAAAAGAACTCCATGCTGCCGATTAGGTCTTTTCTCTTGAATAGCCATGTTAAGTCGTTCCATCTGTTGAACATAGAGTTCCGCGTTGACCCTTTGGTTCCGTTCAAGCAATTCGTAATGAATAATCCCTTCCCAGTCCCACCATACGCACAACATCGTTTTACGCGGATGAAGATCTTGTTTCACGCGCGGTGTTGCTTGTCTACAGGGGCTAAGCCATTCCTTGCGCTGTTTCATATTGATGTACAGGCACCATTTTTCGTCGCCCGTAACGATGCGGTAAAGAAATCGTTGTTTGTGTCCATGAGTTGAGCGGTGACGAGCAAGCAAACCAGCGGAGATTGTGGCTCGTTGATTTTTGTTGTGATCATTTAAAGCATGCGGAACCCATGCTCCACATTTCTGAACCTTTCCCATTAAGTGAAGATGCTTCTCTATAGCAGTGTGGGAGCATTCCATTTTCATTACCAGTTCCCTTGTCGTTTGACGGGAATTTTCATGCAAAAGTTGGTTTAATCGGCCTTCATCGAACTCAACTGGACGGCCAGAACGAGGTGCGTCTTTAAGACAAAAATTTCCAATTTTTGAACTTGGCATACCAATCACGAGCGGTTCTTTCAGCTATGGCACCCTCTCCATACACGGCACAAATGTCACGAGCAGCTTTTGCGGCTTTATGGCCTTGATTAAAGGCAAAAAGAAGCACATGTCGAAAATGTTCATTTTTCTCAACTTGACATTCCATTTTAATGATCTGTCAAACTGTCAAATAAACTCAAACAAAAAAATAAAACATAGTCTCCGGTAGAACAAAGCCTCCTTTTTCAAATGTTTTAAAACATTATGCCAAAAACATTTAATAACTTGCGTAATTATCAAATTTAAAAAAACGGCGGGAACTTAGTTGCCAAGCTAATACATAGATACTCTATTATTACCGACATACCTAAATATGTTAAGCTTGATTTGTAGCGAGTTTTTGATACGAAAATATACCTAAACTTAGTTAATATTTGGGAAGGACTTTAGTTTAGAACAATTAAAGAATTTCGCACTGATTCTGTCGTTGCGCACTAGATTTTAAAGTTTGAATGCATGGTTTTGTGTTCATTGGGGCGAAACTCAAAGCCTAACAGGATTAAAATTCTTTACTTTTTGTAGGGCAACATTTAAAACAAATATTAACAGAAGCTTTGGCGTTAAAAAGATAATATTTGTACTTTTTAAAAGCATTTGGAGAGCAGACTTTATGCTAATGCCTCCTCTGCACTTAATACAAAACGAAATACACTTTTAAGCAAATGAACTTAAATTGAAAGTTTTAAATTAAGAAGTTAATTACTTTATTTTTAAATTAAAAAGAAAAAGGTTTCGTTTCTCTTAAGTTCATTCAATTTGCAAGTGGAATACCCTGCATACATTAACAATTTTTTAAAGCGCCTTTTTTTATAGGTTATTTATACACAGTGTTCTGGCTAAAATATGTAGTTATCTAAATTTATTTAGAAGTTAGTGTACGCGTGTCCGAAAGGTTTGCGCTTAGTTATCAAAAAAATATATAATTTAAATTTTGTCTTATGGTGAAAAATTAAGTACCAAACAACTTCTATAAAAAACATTTTTCCCTAAAGTGGATATTTACTGAGATATATCGCATTTTCCATACCTTTTAGACACACTGTATAGTAGCATACCCAGCACCTCCACCAGAATTACTGTGAATATTATTTTTAATTGTTAATAATTAAAAATCTCCTGTTCCAATGCAAATATAGTTTTAGGCAAAACATTCTTATGCCATGGCTGTACGATAGCTACATAAAAAGTTTGCAAAACGTTCCTTAGCATTTACAGGGTGTCCAAAACTAATGCCCAACTTGGATTATCAAACGAAAAAATGTTCTAAAAACAGCTATAAATTCTTTTTCACTGATAAACTTCTGCTACGTACTTGAGTCGATATTGTTCAATTAATTTACTTGCAACTTTGTTAATGAGTGAAATATAACGCCCTGTATATAGCAAACCTACGACAACTACTGAACGCAAGGCAGATCTCTTACGAATTACGTCAAATATATTCAAGAACCTATTTTGAAAGTAAAATATCGGAAGCTTATGCAATCTCCCTATCGGAATGTTGTATAAAGAGACGCCGAGGAACCGAAGAATGAATAAAGTAGGAGCAAATGTATCGGCCTTACTTAAATTATTGTAGCTGGATGGCGCATACCTCCAGGAATATTTGAAATACAGCCTCATTTTCCGGCAATGCAACTCGTTAATCAATTGTGTTTACTGTAATTAAATAACGGGATTTCGCGGTTAACCCTTCGTCAGGCGCCATGTATCTGTCAGATACGTAGCATTGAATTTTTTAAGTATGTTATTAGTCCGATATGTGTTAGACTTGAGCGTCCAGCTAATCTTTTTCTGTACCTTAACCGACTTGTCAGAATAGTTTCGACTGTTATAGCGCATCTGTTTCTCTATGAACGAAAATATATAGCAGATATTACATTCTTGCTGACTTTGTTATGCATATTTTAGCTTGGACATTGCATTGGTGGTCTGCAAAACCTGCTTCGATGATTAAATGGATCGTTATAAAGCTGATGAGAATGAATTACCTCTTTTTAAATATTTTTTTCGACCAATTTTTGTAAACTATTGCATTTTATAAAATTGTACATGAAAAACTGAGCCTAGGACTTTAAAATAATAAACCAATTTAAAACTTTACAATTAAAAACTTTAAAAAAAGCATGCAAATAATGGCCATTCTTTGGTATGATAATGTAGGGCTCCAATATTTACCACGTTGGTATTATTTGTGTGCTTCTTTTATAATTCAGCAATTTTGAACTTTCTGTGCAGTACAACATAACAAAACTTTTTCAAACAAAAACCTGTACAAACAAAATAATCCAGTACTGTTTTCCGCAAATAACTACCAACATAATTTACAAACATTTAAATAAACAGTGGCTATTTTTGGAACATTACACATTAACATTTTTTAAACGTTTAGTTCTCATTTGGTTAAATACGGTTGAAAGTTGAACCCTCATATTATACAAATTGAGTTGTAATTATATTTATTTGTCTTGTGCTGGGGTATATTTTTTTGTGAAACAACCAACAAACAATACTTTAAGTGGAGTTTAATTTGCTCGCCACACGAAAATGAGCGTACATGCTGGGGCCTATTAAAATTTAATTTCCAACCTGGGGATAATACAAGAGGTGGAGCTAGGATTTAAATTAAGCAATTTGCTTTATTTTATACCCATTCGCAATATTTTAACAGATTATATCTCAAATGCAAACGTTTTTTCGGAAACAAAAATTTATGAAAATTTCGTTGAAGCTTTTTGAGAGCTTTTCTTTGGCAAGCAATAAACAATGCTTAGTTTGGTAATAAAATTGTATGAAACTACCAAGTTAGTGCAATAAAATGCAGCATAAAATGAAAGAAGTTTGAATTATTCATTTTAAAGATAATAAAATTAAATTTATTTAAGAATCTGTTGGGTTATCTTTTAAGAATCTCTTTTGTAGACTCATGTTCCTTCGGCAATAGCTTTCCTGGTGCTTAGTTCTTTTTTAATCTGCATCAATTAACAAAGTTTTTAACAGCTTTTTTACAATATGATTTCGTTCATAATAAAATTTAGGTAATTTTGGTTATATCACATTATTAAATAAACATTTACTAAACACGTAACGAAAAGTTGAAAAAAAACAATTGCAAACAATTAACAATAAAATATAACCTTGAAAATTATCAAAACTTAAATTAGTATTACAAAATGTAACACTAAAAAATTATTCTATTTTATGCAGTAAGTAACATAGATCATTTTTTCATTTTGTTTATGGCTCTTCAAGTACCTACTTTGCTAAAAAAAATTGGCCTTAGACTTGTATTGTATTCGGGACTGCATTCCTTGAGGATAATTTTGTTAAAAAGTTTATCTTGTTATTTTAACTTTTTATTATATTTCGTTGTATTTTAATGCAAAATTTTGTGTTGCTAAACTAAATTAAAAAATGTACAAATTGAACATTTCTTTTACGAAACATCTTCATCGTTTCTTTCCGGAGTGTCTTTATTGTGTTAAACCAGTTTTTTACTATATGTTTTTCAACAATAAAATTGGGCAATGTCCTACCTACTATGTAAAAATAAAAAACCCCTGAAAATTAAACAATTAAACACAAAACTATGAGTTATTTATACCTCAAACAAAAAGGTTGTTTTTTACAGTTTTTCTCGAGAAGTTTATTGCTAATATCCTCCTATTTATATTCTTAAATGCAGTTTTCTTAACACAAAAACGTTCTAAAGAGTTAAGTTATTTTATGGTACAGTTGAAGATAATTTTTAATCCTTTTCAAAACAGAATAACTACGTTTACCAGTGGTTTTGTTAATTGGTAATGTTAGGTAATCCTGAACATTATTTTAACATTCATAAAAGTTACAGAAATATACGTAGTTAAATATTATGAGTTTATAGGAATTATGAGAAGATTTCAGGTAAATCTTAAGAGCATAATTCAAAAAATGCACAAGTGGAGTGAAAAACTAATTTTGAAAATTTCCTTGCGCATTAAAAATCTTTTTCTTGGTTTTTGATTCATCACAGAATCTTTTTTGGTATTAGGTATTTGAATAACTTTATATATTAGAATTTTCGGCAATGCTAGAACTTGTTTCTTAATAGCTTTAGTTTTATTTAACCTTCAAGATGAGTTGTACAAAGCTTTCATAAAGATCTTTCACAAGTTTAAGACTCACAATTCGATTTTGCAATGATCTGCAGGCAGAGTTAATTCTATTTATTGTCCAATATCATATTATTGTTAAAAGAAAAAATTGTGGCCTTTAAAACATTGTTTGCCTTTGCAAAACAACAGTCTGTTTCCACACTCATAATCATTTTGCGAAAAATTCAGTGTATACGGCTCTGTCCCGCCTTTTAGCTTCAGCATACGTACGTATCTTTCCCGACAAAATATTCAAATTAGAACAAAAAAGGACCATTTAATTTGCAGCATAATTTTATATGCAATAAACCGAGGCCCGCTCGTTTTAATCTAAATATTTTTCTGCGCTGTGCGGTTACGCCAGACTGCCAGAACTTCACAGAATTATTATCTAGTTTTCCAGGAAACTCAAATTACCTTTTAATTAAGCACACACAAAAGGCTGCACTGTAAATTCTTCGATTTTGCTTTTGCTAGAAGCTCACCTCGTTATATTAAAATTTAATTAACTATGCACGTCCAGTGTTGGTATGCACCGCCTGCTGTGTGTTGTAGATATTTCGCGTTCCTGGCAATCTTCATAATTTATCTATTATTTAGTCATGTCTCTCTACCGTCAGGTATAGGACAGCAAAATGCTGTATTTCATCGAATAATGCGAAGATGAATTAAATTGAGCGAATTTCTTCCGAAACTTTACAGGCAAGAGACAGAAGCAAGTCCTATTCATTTAGTTCTGCATTAGATTCTTACAAAAAGCAATTTTTAATTGAGTTTGCGTACTTAAATACATTAACAAAAGGTAATTCTTTAACACTGCAAATCACCCAAGCAAATTAAACAGTATTCCAGAGGTCTAACAAATTATTTAGCCCTAGATTAACTTCAAAAACGCAGACACAGTACGGCTAGCCGCAGGATATCACTAGAATTTTTTCTAACCTAATCGTCTGATTTAATTACACTAATGGTGCTAAAATACCAAGTAAATCAAAGACAGGACTACCATGTCATGATTTCTTTAGCTAATTATTAGGATATGCCTTCGAGTTAGTGACATCGGTTTAATCTCGGTAATTAAATTAAATACAAAAGTATCTTCAACAGCTTTCAGTGCCTTTATTAACAAGATGAACTTGCTTGTGTGTATAAAGTCATAGCTGACAAAAATATGTATGTAAACTTCCTAAACGGACAGAAGTTTGGTTAGGCAAAGAAACGGATCGCTTTCTCTTTTCAATGTTTATGAGAATTCAGTAACATTAATTATGATTTTCTAATTTGAAGAGGACATACAGAAGCTTGTGCCCTGCTTAGAATACAACAGCTTAATTCTTACCAAGGTTTGATAAAGTAAAATATTTTATTGTAATGCAACGTCAGAAAAAGTTTGAGTAATTCCATTTCCCTCTTTTAATTGAGCACGTATCTATACAGGGTGGCATTACTTATGACACCCCCACTTATTTTTTTATTGGAAAGAATTATCAAAAAAAGTTTTAAATAAAAGTTGTTTGTATAGTATTTCCCAAAATATTTTCATGTGAAATTTTTGTTTTCTTTTGTTTTTTAGGAGTTACGACACCACATTTGTTTTTTTTAAGGCACCATACATATTTTTTAAAAGGTCTAAGAGACATTTGATTTCTCTTTTCAACGCATCAAAACTTTTATACCCTTGCATAACAAAATTTTTAAGAAAATCGCAGAACAATTTTTTATTAAAATTGTTTCAAAAGCGTATGTTATTAATTAATTGACATTACTAGGCTTTGAAAATGATACAGAACGCAGTGGCGGATTAAGCAAAACCGGAGCCCTAGGCATGGTTCTAAGAACGGGCCCTACCAGTAAAAAAAATCGTTTAATTTTTTTAAAATTATTACAATAGGTACCAATAAATGTTACATTTTGATAATAAAATGTTTAGTAAAGATCACTTACTTTAATATTTCCTAAATAAAAAACTTTTTTTGATCATTCTTTTCAATAACAAAATAAGTGGGGGTGTCATAAGTGATGCCTCACCCTGTATAGTAAAACAGCCTTCTTAAATACCAGTTAAAATAAATTTTTTATTCAAAAGTTGCTCCAAGTTTTCATGAAGACTTGGGCCAATTTTATTTCACAGAAAGCCACAGAAAAATCTTGAAATTTTCAAATTACTTCTGTGTAGTGAAATTGTTCAAAGTTTCTATGGAAACGACGAAGAAAAAATTGTCACCCTTTAAAACAAAATGAGTTTGACCTTCTTAACTATAAATCTAGATACGCAAAAAAAGTTGATGTATCCTATAAAGAAAAATCTAATAAATTCAGCCTCATGAAGAGGTTGAAAACAACAGCCCCTTTCTTGGCTTCGAGAATTCCACTTTCATAAAATAATACAGCCGAATTCGTAAACTCCATAAATAAAGAACACACCCAGCGTTGCCCTAACCGTCTATTGAAACTAGAGCGCCCTGACAAATAATTCAAAACACAGCACAAAGCTTTCCATGTAATCCATTTGCAACACTTTAACCTAATTCACCTAACACAGCCACTATATCGTTCAACTAGTGGGGCGATATGAAAATAACAGTTAGATCGAAGGTGGTCTTGACATGGTAAACTAAATATTTAAGTGGAATTCCGCTGTAACCTAATTTCTTTAACGCTAGTTTTCGAAAATTGAAAGCATCACCTTAACCCGCTGGGCATTGCATGCGGCGATGTGAATTAGAAGCGGAAAGAGAATTATGGAATCGCGTGAAGAGGTGAATTAAAAGATACTCAGGTGTTGCTGGTTTGACAGAGTGTGATTAATAGAGTTGATTAGAATCTACCAAAGCAGAACAGTAGGAAACTAAAGCAAGGTTTGGTACAATAACATACAATAACTGTTTCTACACCAGACCGCATAATTTTCCATCCATCCACATATGTAGTCAGCAACATTAAGATTTAGAGCTGAATTCTGAGCCAGAAGAAAAACACGTTTCAAGTTTTCGGGAACAAACAAATGCTGGAAACTCTAGTTAAGCATTTCCTCGTCCTGGAAGTTCCCTGAACCGACCCGAGCGCCTGGTCTAACACATGTAAACACAACTCAATGTAGCTTTGCGTATAAACCTTATTCGCATAGACCACAAACCTTTCAGGCAGATAATTCACGCCGGGTCTTGCTTACGTTCATACAATTCAATAAAAATAAACTTCCAAGAGACGCTTTTCAAACTTCATTCGCATATTTGTGGGTCTGATCTAAGTTTTCCATACAAAATATTTTATTAAGAATTTTATAGGTGCATTTGCCATCTTTCTTATTGTGAATAATAGGATAGTTCTATGAATCGTACGTTTTTAAAACCTTCTACATTGTTGTCAAGATCAATTTTGATAGCACGCATCTGTATATAGTATTTGGAAAAAAAATATAATGTATTATTCAACACGTCCAATGTCTTTCTGAGGTTTCGTGTTCTGAGAGTGCACATTTGAATTCGAAATTAGCACTAGGGCGAGACACAAAGCATATAGTTTACGAGTTGTAACGCTGCAAGAGGCGTCTGTCGGATAAATATGTGACAGAAATCGATTTTATCACAAAGATATGATAATATTGTGAGAAATGCAGTGAAAATACTGCACTAAACTTAATGTAAAAATACATTGCTTAGTTTATCTTTAACATTTTTGGATAATATAAAGACTAATGCACAACTTCCAAATTTGTCTCATTCAAAAAGCAAAAACTTCTTTCAAAATTTTAAAGAGTTGTAAAAAAATGTTTTAGGCCCTTTATGAACAAACTAAAAGTAAAAACACATAGCTTAGGGTGTAATTAACATTTTTATAAAATATAAAGGCTATAATTCGAATTTTTGCCAACACAAAATGCAAGATTATATACCATAAACTTTTTTCAAAAATTTTGTAGAGCTGTAAAGAATTTTTTCAGGCCGTTTTTAAACAAACTAAAGGTAGAAATACATTATTTAGGGTGTTTCTAACGTTTTGTAAAAATATTAAGACCATTGCAGAGCTTTCGAATTTTTGCCAACACAAAATGCAAAGTTATACACTTGAAATTTTATTCAAAACTTTTGAAGAGCTGTAAAAGAATGTTTTAGGCCATTGTTAAACAAATGAAGAATGAAATTGCCTTGCTTTGGGTATTTTTATCATTGTTAGAATAAATAAAGACCATTGCGAAACTTACGAATTTTTGCCAACACAAAATGTAAGGCAATACACTTGGAACTTTTTTCTAAAATTTTGAAGAGGTAGAAAAATAGCATTGGGCCGTTTCTAAGTACCCCAAAGGTGGAAATACATTGATAGGGCGTTTTTAAGATTTTTTAATAATATAAAGACCATTACAAAATAATCGAATGTTTGCCAACACAAAATACACACTTGGAAGTCATTCAAAAATTTTGAAGAACTGTAAAAACAATTTTAGGCCACTTTTAAACAAACTAGATGCGAAAATGTATTGCTTGGGGTATTTTTACTATTTTTAGAATAAAAAAAGATCATTGCAAAACTTTCGCATCAAATAAAACAATAAATAAATCTGTAAAACAACAAACGAGAATATTGAGGTGAAAATGATGTTAGCAACTTCCTGTCGATAATAAAAAAGTCCCTGCTACATTAGTCGAACACTCAATTAAACATTGTTAGGCCTACATTCAACCTGCGTTGTTACGTAACAGTTATTCACCGTTGTATAAGGTTTCGTCCGGATAATTCCCGCTTTATGGAACTGGAGGTTCCCGATTCGTTAGGCTGAGACGACAAAACCGAACCACATATGAGAACGCTCGCTGTAAAACGACTTAAAATCTGTTCAGGAAATAAATTCCTTTATGAAGCGCTTTAAGAATTTTCAGAGCTTTTAAAGATCGTTGTGGGATGATGCGAAAGAAATTTAAGGCGCGCAGTTCGGAGCTGACGATAAATTTTTCTCCTTAAAAAAAATGTCGACGATTTTCTCAACACAAAGCACTGCCGAATGTTCGAGTATTTTGCAGAGTTTGATCATTTCCATGCTATATATCGTATGGCTGGTGCTTTTAATGCGCGTTTTTTAATTTTTTTAAATCGAAATTCACAGTTTTAATCGGTAAAGTTTCCCAATAAATACAAATAGGACGTTAATCTATTACAACTTTACTAATCTTTCGCACCTTCATAGAAATCGAATAGTAGATTATAGCTAACAGTGTCTTTTAAAATTTTATCACAAAAATTGTCTTTTTCTTTTGCTTGAAATTATGGAACTTGTTAAAAACTCTCCAAACAAAAAAAGCCTGTAAATCTTGCAACAATATTTAATAAGCTTTACCAAACTGAAATAATTTATTGATCATTTAAACAAAAGTTGTAAAGGAATCATAGATATCAGACAAAATTATTGAATTAAAACTTTTATACCGCGTTTTGCATGGTTGTAGATGCTCTTCAAATGTATAAAATCTGTTTTATACTATACAATTTTTTCGTTTAAGAAAATTGTATACGATTTTTAATACAAAAATTTCGTTCAAGAATTTAGCATGGAAAATATGAACCATTTACATTGTACTATTTTTTGGTACGAAAACTCCAATATATTTTGGTTACTTTTTAATAACTTTTATTATATTTTGTTGGCACCTTGAGTAACCATGTCAAATGTTCAATTTGATCACAGAACAGAAAGCGAATCATTTTCAAATTTAACGTATATTTAACGCTTGTTCCATTCTACATATTTATTCCTACAAAACAAATTGTGAGGGATTATAACGTTAATAAGTAGTATTTAACATCGTTTGATTGTTTCAGTTAACCTAACCCACAAATAACATGCGGTCAGATACAGTTACAGTAGAATACGCATGCGCGCATGCTAAAATTGGACGCATTTAAGGCAGGTAGTAATTTCGTACGAATTTTTCGTTCAAGATTTTTAATTTCTGATTGACACCGTACTAGAAAATCGTAAACGATTTTCTTAAACGAAAAATTAGTATAGTATAAAACAGACTTAAGACACTCTCTAAACATAAAGTTTGTTTTTCAAACGATAAGATACCCTGTCAACACTCAATAACTAGTTTGAAAATTATCAAACTTTAAAAAATACTGCTTATTCGGTTTTTAAACGGTAATAACAATACATTGGCTTTCAAAAATTTTATAGATTATTGGATGTACTACTCATAACGCAGGTATTTTTGATGAAGCTTGCAGACAAGCCACAACGCAAGTTAGAAGGAAGATTTAAACTTTTCTTGAATATGAAACACCTCGAATTTTGTGTTTGTTTTCTGCAATAAGCAAAAAACGTCTGTAATACATTTTAGCACCACACAATATTTCATCATTTCAGGTAATAATTTTCCTCCAATGAACTTGCTATTTTCTAATAACTCATAGTTTCTGAGAAATACTGAACGTTCAACAACAAGACACGAATCGCACGTGTTGCTGGGAGATTAATTACCGCACGCCAATATTAGTTTACAATTTCATATTGCTAATCCGACAGAATTATTGTAGATTACTGAGATCATGCATTTGTGCCTTTGTCTGAACTGTGCAACACAACGTAGGCAGATATAATCATGATACGATCATCGTCAGATATAGTTACCTTTATTTAATTAGCTTGAAAATGGTCTAGCTTCGATATTGATATGTAAGCTGTTAACGTTGATTGGGCTACTTTTATTGCCACGTGATTATAATAAACGTGTCCATGTGTTTCTTGAGCTCGCTGCGCAAAGAAGAATCCTAGAAACATGAGTATAAGGCGTTTTACTTAAAATATAACAGACACTAATTTTTGGTTAAATCCATTTTAATCGAATTTAATTTATTTCTCGTTTCAGATCGTTAAATTGATTTTTCAGGAAAACTAAACCATGCATTTTCACTTTTAAATGCACCTCAAAACAGCCTTCAACTCTGTACGCCTAAACAAATCATAGGAGACGCTTGAAAACCAAAATGTGCATTGGATATATTTAAACGCCATTAAAAAAACTCTACTAAAACGCAGAGTTGTAACAGGTTGGGAAAATAATTTGTTTAAAACTGCGTTTAACAACCGGAATTCACATAACCATTTGCTAATGTCAGCGTGTAACCGAAAAAACGGAGGAAATTAAGTGTAGTTTAAAATTTAAAGCCGCTGTCAGTGCAAAAAAGATCGGTTAGACAAACAAAAAGTTCTGGAACGAGGGTATTCCGGTGCACATTTAATTGGACAAAAGTTAAACAAACGTAATTGGAACGCGCTGGTACCAATTAATAAGTTACAAGCTGATTTAAGTCGGAGGATTTAAACGCGTAAACGTATTGAGTGAAAAAAAAAACAGTTGGGCGTGTTTCTAAACATTTGAATGTCCATGCTTTTAAATTAATCGAATCTTGGACCCTCACAAACAGGTTAACATCAAAAATTGTAGCAACAGAGATGGGGGTTTTAAGGAAAATAGAGGGGGTTACTAGATTAGATAAAATCTAGAACGAAGAAATTAGGAAGAGGCTCGAAGTTGATTCAATCATTCAAAAAATAGAAGAAAAACAACTTAACTGGTTTGGGCACCTAATCAGAATGAAGGATGGGAATCCTGTAAAAGAAATATAGGACGCAGGCTGGGATAGAAAAAATAGCAGAGGGAGACCACGTAGAAGCTGAAACCAAGAAGTGGGACAAGTATTGTCAAGTAAGAGCACCACATGGAACGAAGCTGCTAAATTAGCCAAGAACAAAATTAAATGGAAAAAGTTCTGCAAATCAGAACACCTCGACGCTTAACGGCAAAATAGGAACGGATAAGGAGCCTAAATGTATGTAAAAAACGATAATAGGTTTGCTACAGACTTGACCCAGCAGACAATTTTGTACTAATGTATGTACTAATACATAAACTGGTTTATGCACATGGACTATGTACTAATAAATGTATTAGCCGCTGCTGAGACGCGTAAAGAGACATGCCTAATTGTAAATAAAGATTGTATCTATTGGTTTGAGGGAAATGTTTTTATACAGCTTTTACAATTTTTAAAAAGCTGTTGGGTATTTTAATTAACCTCTTTGGTATTTTACTTAAAACGTTTGGGCTATTTTCATGCTTGTATTGATTTCCCATCTCAATTAATTGTGTCTAACTGTGCCTTAAATACGTTCAGTATCGTCATGTTACAATTATGAGCATACGATGCTATAAACGTTTAGAAATTCGCGAATCCAATTAATTTTCATTAATTTTATAGCCGTCTGGAAGATTTTCCACTGTAAACAGCTCCCATTAGATCTTTTAATGGGATATTTAAGTCGAAAAGACGAAATGATTTCGATATTTCTGCGGGATTTCGTTTCTGTAACCTTTTCGAAATCCGGATACATAAATCCTTGCGAATCTATGCGTTTGTATCAGTCGAGACAGAAGCTAACATTAAAAATTGAAGTAACTGAAAATCGTAAAATGGAATAACTCGTTACTCTGTGTGGAGGATTGACAAAATAATTTTGTATGTTATTTAAGAAGGAAGCTTTTGTTAAAAGATTAATTTGATTGGAAAGATTATACATTATTTTTCTAAGTGATGGGAAAACTGAAATTTTAATGTACGAGTATTCTGCCCAAAAAAATCGTAAGGGTTTGATTAATGTCAACTCACAATTTTTTGAGCGAATTATTAGTCGTTATGCATTGCATAAATGTTTTTTTAAGTTTTCTATAAACAATTAGGCTTGCAGCAAAATGTTTGAAACTTAGAAAAACTAATATCTAAAGGTTTTATACCTGACTAAATTTAAAAAGCTTTTAAGGGCAAAAGAAATTATTTTTAACCTGCTTCTAAAGAAATTGTTTGTCGTTATACATTGCATAACTGTTTTTAAACATTTTAACAAACAAATAGGCTTATAACAAAATATTTGAATCAGGTTGACACCTGAGAAGGTTTTAAAAACTTTAAAGTATTGTAAAAATGTTTCTAATTGATTTCCGAACAAATTATTGGTTGTTAAGCATTAATTTATTGTTTTTGAACATTTCCACAAATAAATAGGTCTACAGCAAAATTTTTAAATTTTTGAAAAACAAATATCTGAAGGTTATACACCTGACGAATTTTTAAAAGATTCTAGGGGCCAGAAAAATATATTTTACTTGTTTTTAAAATAGTTATTAGTCGTTATGCATTGCATAACTGTTTTTAAACATTTCTACAAACACATACGCCTATAGCACAAACAAATATCCAAAAGTTATGCAAATAACCAATTTTTAAAAACTTTGGAGGGCTGAAAAAAATATTTTTAATCAGATTTTAAACGAACTATTGGTCGTAACGCATGGCTTAAATGTTTTCAACAATTCTACAAACAATTAGGGCCGTAGCAAATTTTTTTACAAACAATAAACCAAAGGTTGTACACCTGACAAGATTTAAAAACTTTGGAGGGCCATAAAAAATGTTTTTGATCGGATTCTAAACGAATTTTTGGTCGTAATGCATAGCTTAAATGTTTTTTTTATCATATCTACCAACAATTAGGTCCATAGCAAAGTGTTTTAGTTTAAAACAAATAAATATCCAAAGGTTATACAATTACAGATTTTGGATAACTTTGAAGAGTGATGAAAAAATATTTTTAATAGGGTTTTGAACGAATTATTAGTAGTAATGCATAGCTAGCATAGTTTAAATGTTTGTCAACAACTCTACAAACAATTAAGCTCGTAGCAAATTTTTTAAAATATTGACAAACATATATTCAAAGGTTATACACGTGACCAATTTTTAAAAACTTTGAAGGGCTATAACAATATTTTTAAAAAAGTTTCTAAACAAATTATTTATTTTTAGAAACAAACAAAAATTGAGTTATTGACATATAAAAATCCAAATATTATACATCAATGACCTTAGATTCCTCGCCAGCATTATTTTAAGCCTTAGCACAACTGAAATGTTAACGATCAAACCAATTTTTAAAATGAAAAACGCACACCTTCAAAAGCTTTTTGGCTTTAACCGTCCGCCTCATTATTAACCTCAGCATTTTGCTTTTACTCTTCATACAATTCGAGTTCTATCTAGAGATTTATCCCACAAATAATTCATACTTCATCTGTTCCACATAACTTGAACACTTAATCATGCAATTTTGTGCTTTTATATAAATTATGCTACGCGTCCCATTTATTAGAGGGATTTTCTGTTTTTACTTTGCTCGTTTTTTTCACCGGCAGCCGTTCCGTCCGAAGGAATCCGAATTAAAAATTTAAGCGCTGACTCTAGAATTGTATCTCGAGTTCTAAAAATAGCAAGAGATAATAAAATTAAATATGTTATGCTTAGAAAACGTTTGTTGTGAATCTTTTTTTGTAGGGGCTTGATATAATAATTCGAAGGACGGTAAACAGCTTCACAAAAAGTATTCCTGCAAAACGAAAAGTTTGCCTGTGAAAGCATCAGACTTTTATTTGAAATTGTAATAATTTTTCCTGCTTTTATAAATTTTATTAAGGCCAAAATAAAAACAATCTGTCGTGCTGCAATATTACGGAATAACATCAAGTAGTACCTATTACCCTTAGACCTCAGTTAAGAACTGCGTTGAATCATGTCCAAGTAAATTCCTAGTATTTCAAACATTTAAAACAAAATTTAAACTTTAATGGCAAATATGATTCGTGCACAAGAACAATAAAAATTATTAAGTAAAAATGGTCAGCCTTAACGCTGTTCTCGCCAAATTTTTTAAACTATGCAACCCCAAGCCACTTACTGGCACATAATGATCTTTTGATGCTTTTTTATTAACGAAATTAAAAATGTATGAGTTTCTAATTCCTGCACCTGCAAAAATATTCCACAAAATTGACGTTAGGTATCTTGAAACTAACCAGAAATTACTAAAATTTAAATCCACCAATCAATACATGTCCAATGAGGTGAAGTATTAATATGTACAGGGTGGTCCAAATTCGATGGGATCAAATGGGTACCTCTCTTAATAGTCAAGATAGAGAAAAGGTTAAGTTACCAAAAATGTGCAGTTTTTTGGGACAAACTTAAAACAGTTTTCACGGTTATTCTATCATATTCGGGTTTTCTTTGTTTTTCATAGTTAAAAAATATAAAAACCTTTGTAACTTACGTATTATTGAAAATAAATACAAGTTACATATTGGTTCCCAGCTTATTCAGCAACTTGCAGCGGCTTCTTATCATCAACACTTTGCGTTTCTCAGTAATATAATATGATACCCGTACAAGATGTAAAACTCATGTACTTTTATAATCTTGTAATTTTTATTAGTTAGAATCTAGCCTTCAGCTAAATAGTATGTATTTTGGATAATAAAACCTTTTTTAAAAAGACCTTACGGTAAAGTAGAAAAGTAACTGGCGCAGTCGGTAGGATTGGTCAAACGAATATTAGTGAATATAATATTCGGTTCGTTTCAACGATTGATTGACTATTCCATAAAATAAAGTTAAGTGCAACCTTAACGTAAAACTTCGAGTGAAGTGACAAGTTCCTATCCAAAGAGGAAGTCTGTAAAGGAGTACTCACCAGTCCATAGTGGATTAAATGGAAAGGATAACAATTATTTTACTGTAAGTACCTATGTCTTTTAGAGGTAATCCAAGTCACTACAATTCTGATAGCTCAATTGACCAACAAAGTGATTCTGATTCAGACCTAGATCAGCCCAAACCTAATTTTTCAATTAAAAATAAAGTAATCGACAATTCAAATAAAATGGCTGTCCTTAAACAAGAATATTTAAACATGGTTCCTGATTTCAATGGTGAAACAGAACTTTTGCCAAGATTTGTCGAAATTTGCGAAAAATTAGTCAATAAATTTTACAGCACAGCTGATGTAAATGACTTTCAGAATGAATATCTGATGTCAAGCATATTAGCAAAAATTAAAGGTGAAGCCGCCTTAAGTATATCTTCTTGTATCATTAAAAATTGGCAAGATTTAAAAAAAGCGTTATTAACTACTTACTCTGATAAAAGAGATTGTTTTACTTTAAATATAGAAATGACAGAATTAAAACAAAGTAATGAAACGCCTTTTGAATTTTATAATCGTATACAACATATTTTAAATCTGCAAATTTCTTACATTACAATGCATGGTAGCCCACAAGAGATACCAGTTTTAACTTCATTTTTCCGTAAATGTGCTTTACGAATTTTGTTACGTGGACTAAAAGAACCATTAAGTTCACTTATGCGTGCTAAGAATCCATCAGATTTAAACGAAGCATTAAATATGTTAACTAACGATTTCCAATTAGAGCCACAAACTCAAAAAACATTTAAAAGTAAATTTCAAACTAAAACAAACTTTTATAAAAACCCACCAAAAGTGAATTATTTACAATTAACTAATTATGCTCATAATTCACAAAATCCAAACCCGAGTACTAGTAATACTCAAACAAATTATTTTAATAAAAATAACAATACTAATTATGGAAAACGTGCAGAACACAATGCTTTTGCATCGAATCCTAATCAAAGATTCCCAAAACCAACTCCAATGAGTGTATCGACTAGAAATACTTATCGACAATTTTCTAATCAAAATTATCGTCCTAGCCATAATAACTTCAGACAAAGTAACCCAAACTATATTGTCGAAGAATTAAATAATATTGATGATCAACCTTCAGTTGAATTTCCTGAAGAAAATGTTTTTTTTCACGAGAAAGCCTCGGACCCAGTTTTGAATTAATGAACTTGATTAATAAAGATAGCGAACTACCGTACATAATATTATCAGAAAACAATTTAAAAGTTTTAATAGATACAGGTAGTACAAGATCGTTTATCAAACCTGAAATCGCAAAAAAGTACTTTATAAATGCAATTCAAAATGACCCATTTCAAATCTCTACAGTAAATGGCAAATCGATTGGACATTATAGCGCAACTATTCAATGTTCCAAATTATTTAAATTACAACATAAGTTGAAGTATTATCTATTTAACTTTCACAAAAATTTCGATATCCTATTAGGTCTCGATAATTTAAGAAGTTTGAATGCAATTATTAATTTAAACGATAATGTTTTATATACGCCTAGCAGTAACATAAAAATTAACTTTTATAAATTATCACATGTTACTAATCAAATAACGGTAAAACCAAGATCAGAACAAGTGATAAAAATTAATATCAAAAATATTAAAGAAGGCGACATTATAATACCATATAAAAAACTTAATGACCTAGAAATACCTGAGTGTGTTACTACAGTTAACAACTACCAGGCTATTTGTACTATACTAAACCCCACTGAATGCATATCAGTTGCGGTTATTGAACCATTAATAGTAGAGAAGTTCGATGAATACGAACACTCCACTTACCCGAACTTTAATAATTTAAATACAGAAAAACTTAAATTCGATACGTCAAAAATTCGTACGTCTCATATGAACTCCGAAGAAAAATATACTGTAACTAAATTAATAAAAGAATATTCAGATATATTTCATTTGGAGAATAATCAGTTAAGCTTTTCGAATCAAATCAAACACAAAATTAGAACTACGGACGAAATTCCAGTTTACACTAAATCATATAGATACCCTTTTATCCACAAATCAGAAGTTGAAAAACAAATTAAAAATATGTTAGATCAAAACATTATTAGAAACAGCAATTCGCCTTGGTCATCCCCCATCTGGATCGTACCAAAAAAATTAGACGCCTCAGGCAAACAAAAATGGCGCGTTGTTATCGATTATCGTAAATTGAATGACAAAACTATTGACGACAGATATCCACTTCCTAATATCACAGATTTACTTGATAAATTGGGCAAGTGCCAATACTTTTCAACTTTAGATTTAGCTAGTGGTTTTCATCAGATAGAAATGCATGAAGATGACATAGCCAAAACAGCATTTAGCACAGAAAATGGTCATTACGAATTTTTGAGAATGCCATTTGGTTTAAAAAATGCGCCTGCAACATTCCAAAGGGTTATGGACAATATTTTACGCGGTATTCAAAATGAAAAGTGTTTGGTGTATTTGGATGACATAATAATTTTCTCCACATCACTACAAGAACATATTGATAGACTAAAATCAGTATTTCAAAGACTCAGAGAAACTAATTTTAAAATTCAATTGGATAAATCCGAATTTTTACGGAAGGAAGTAGCATATCTTGGACATATTGTTACTCCCGAAGGTGTTAAACCTAATCCAGACAAAATTAAAGCTATCCAAAATTACCCTTTACCTAAAACAACTAAACAAATTAAAGGATTCTTAGGTTTATTGGGATATTATCGTAAATTTATTAAAGATTTTGCTAAACTAACAAAGCCACTCACCGTTTGTCTTAAGAAAGATGCTCAAATCACTTTTGCAGACCCTGAGTATATAAAATGTTTTAATTTATGTAAAAATCTATTAATTAATGAACCGATATTACAATATCCGGATTTTACTCAATCATTTAATTTAACTACAGATGCCAGCAATTTTGCAATAGGTGCTGTATTGTCGCAAGGTAAAATAAGTTCTGATTTACCTGTAGCATATGCAAGTCGAACTTTAAACGACTCAGAACAAAATTACACAACCACAGAAAAAGAGTTACTAGCAATAATATGGGCAGTTAAATACTTTAGACCCTATTTATTCGGTAGAAAGTTTAAGATAGTTACTGATCATAAACCCCTCCAATGGTTATTTTCCCTTAAGGAGCCAAATTCAAAATTAATTAGATGGCGACTTAAACTAGAGGAGTATGATTATGAAGTAGTTTATAAAAAAGGTTGTTTAAATAAAAACGCCGATGCATTATCACGCATCGAACTTAATATGAATGAAACCCAAAAACATTCGAAAGGTATATTCGAATACATGGACAATTTCAATGAACAAATGAAAAACGTAAACACTCCAAAACACAATGATACCGAATCATTAGTGGTAGAAGTGGAAAATTTAAACGAACGCGAAAATCTAAACGATGACGAAACTGTACATTCAAATCAAGATGAAAATCCTATTATAGGCATTCCAATCACTGAATATCCAGTAAACTTTGGTAAAAATCAGATTGTTATCTCAGAAACAAATTACTCACCATCGTCCCCTTCAGTCATAAAACTTTATAAAGACAGGCAAAGAATTCTAGTTCAGTTTTCCAAGAACAACTATGAAAAAGAAATAATTAATTTTATTAAAGAATTTATAGTACCCAAAGTCAGATATTACACTTATTTTGAAGATCCGTTATATGAAAAATTCTGTAACATACTTCAAAAATATTTTAAAAGTTCAAGCATCAACATGATTAGGTGTACTAAAAAATTAATCGATATTATTGACGAAGACGAAATAATACAAACGATAAGAAATTACCATGAAGGTAAAACAAACCATCGCGGTTTAGACGAAACAGAAAATAGGATCAAAATTTCATATTATTGGCCAAATCAGCGAAAGTCAATCCAAACTTTTATAAACAATTGTGAGATTTGTCAAATAACGAAATACGATAGAAACCCGTTAAAACTTAAATTTAATATAACCCCTACAGCGGTTAGACCATTCCAAATTTTACATATTGACAGTATAACACTAGAGAAAGTTAAATTCTTAACTATAATTGATTCATTTTCGAAGTACTGTCAAGCATATAAATTGAATTCGTCCCAAGGTATTGAAGTAGTTAACAGTTTAATAAAATATTTTACACACCATTGCATACCAGAACAAATTGTTTCTGACAATGGTACAGAATTCAACAATTCAATGCTAAGAGAACTACTAGATGTTCATAAAGTAAAAATTCATTTTATTAGTTCTCAACATCCCGAATCAAACGGCCTTATCGAACGTTTTCACTCAACATTAATTGAACACATAAGATTATTAAATAATCAAAGTGTCTATAAAGACGAACCAATCGAAATAAAGGTAAATTATGCACTATTAGCATATAATAATTCTATTCATTCGGTAACAAACCTAAAACCGTATGAAATAATTTCTGGTCATTTAGGAACAGAATCTCCGTTTGATATAGAAGTAGATAAGCAATTAATTAATAATTATATTTTAAGACATAGAGATAAGGTTAAGTTACTTTATAAAAAGTTAAACGAAGATATACAAAATAAGAAAGAACACACAATCAATAAATTAAATGAAAACAGAGAAAATGTTGTTGAAATTCCTACAAGAGTATTTGTAAGAAACAAACAAAAACAGCAAAAAACTAAAAATAAGTTTAAGCCGGAAACTATAAAACAAGTTAATTCTGAATTAAAAACTGCTAAAATAATAACAAAACATTGTAACACAACTGAAAATATTCACCTTTCTAATATTAAAAGACCCAGACAAAACACTTATCAATTTAAAAATATTCCAGGTTCCTTTCAATCGGACAAGGAGCAGAAATAAAAAACGTCACCCAAAACTTAGGTATATTACCAATTAATTTAGGAGTAGCTAAACTACAACGCACGAAACATACTTTTGTACATTATTACAGTTTAAAATCGTTATTTGAAGAATACGACAATTTAAACACCCAATATGAAAATTTAAAATTAAGTACTTTAAATGATAGCACTTATAACAGAGAGTTCGACAATTACGATAAAATTGTTCGATTTACGCAAACAACGATTAATGATAAAATTAATAATATTAATATGCACTCACCCAATATTAGAAATAAGCGAGGTATAATTAATGGATTAGGAACGGTGTTAAAGACATTGACTGGTAACTTAGATGCCGAAGATGGCGAAAGAATTAATAAAATTCTAAATCACATGCAAACCAACCAACAAAAAATTCAAAGTCAACTAAGTATGCAGTACACTGTTAATAACCAAATCATAAAAATATTTAACGATACAATACAAGATATTCAACATAATGAATTAGTTTTAAAATCAAGAATTTTACAATTAAATGAAATATTAAAGAATGAAATTGCACATCAGAATATTCTTTTTGCAAAAGATATTTACAATCAATTAATAATACTTTATAATGCTATATTAAATATCCTACAAGATATGGAAAATTCTTTAACTTTTTGTAAACTACAAGTTTTACACCCAAGTATAATAACAATTGATGATCTGTTCTTAGAACTACAAAGAATTTCTGTTTATTATAAGAATCAGTTACCATTTGAATTAAAATATGATAATATCTTAGATTTCGAATCTATTATTGAAGTTAACTGTAAGGTTCAGCCCAATCAAATTATTTACTTTTTATCAATACCCATTGATTTTGAAACAGAATTTAATTTATATTACTTATTACCAATCCCCACCAAGTATGAATCACAATTTATAACTATAATTCCTGATGTCAAATTTTTATTGAAATCCAATGATAATAAAATAATACCTCTAAGTGACATTTGTACCAAAGGTAAAATATTTCAATGTCCGAGTTATTTACAAACAAACCACCTGTCGCTATGCGAAAAGCAAATTTTATTAGAAGGACACTCAAACCAGTGCCGCCATGTGGAATTGGATATTAAAGAAAATCACCTAGAAATAATTCCCGAAATCAACCAATACTTGGGAGTATTTCCATTGGAAGAAAATATTATTATCAAGTGCCAACAAGAAACCGAAACGAAGACACTTAAAGGAATTTACTTAATAAAACAAAATTCCTGCAAACTATACTGCAATCAACGGGAAATAACATTTCGAGACGAAACATTTGGCAAACCATTAGTGATCAACGCCCCACAGCTAACACCCATGAAAAACAAAAATGCTGATACCAAGATAAATTTAAGAACACTAAATTTAAAAGAACTACCGTCAAATCCTTCCACACCTATTATAGAACAAGAATTTAAATATTATGTGCCAAGTGCATGGACAGTGATTGTGTACATAATACTCATAATTATCGGTTGTTTCTTAACTATAAAGTGTATCAAAAATAGAAAACAGAAGAAAAATCTAAATCAATCAATCAAAACGAAAACAGAAGAAAGAAAAATCAATCTTCCAGAGGAAGCTAAATTCTAAGGAGGGAGGAGTTACATATTGGTTCCCAGCTTATTCAGCAACTTGCAGCGGCTTCTTATCATCAACACTTTGCGTTTCTCAGTAATATAATATGATACCCGTACAAGATGTAAAACTCATGTACTTTTATAATCTTGTAATTTTTATTAGTTAGAATCTAGCCTTCAGCTAAATAGTATGTATTTTGGATAATAAAACCTTTTTTAAAAAGACCTTACGGTAAAGTAGAAAAGTAACTTACATTAACCCTTATATATTTGGAATGGGAAAAAAATTAATTTAAATAGGTCATAGCCAACTATGGCTTCCATTTAAAAAAGGTAATTTTGTGTCAGAACTTTTTAACATACATAAACATACATAAACATATCTAAAAATATTCCTTATAAACTTTTTTCATATTTACAACAATAAGAGAGATATGACACATTATAAATATAACCAAAAAAAAACAGGTTTTCTTTAATAACTCAGCAACAGGAAATGATCAAATATTTTTGAAAACGGTTCTGAGTTTTTTCCAAAAAACTGCACATTTTTGTTAATTTAATCGTTTCTCTATCTTGACTATTAAGCTAAATAACCATGTAATCCCATCGAATTTGGACCACCCTGTAGCGCATAATTTAATATAATATTGACATTTAAAAAACTTCCTTTGCGCGATAAAATAGGCTTAAGTTTAAAATTAAAATTGATAAGTGATTATTTGCAAGCGAGACTTGCTAAAATGCTGGGGTAAGGCTGATATTTAAAGACGACGTATACATTCATTAAAATCTAAACGCCAATTTACACAGTGTAACTTCAGTTATGAAAAATAAACAACGATAAGACATCTTTAACGCATGCTGGAAAGTAGGTGCGAGAAATTAGAGTGTAAAATAAAAATTAGAGAGGATAAAAGGCGAAGAAAATGAGAAAATGATGCCAAAAAGAAACTGGACTAAAGAAGAATCAGTTAAGGAGATATGCTATAGCTAGCCAACAATACAAAAAGCCAGAGAAACAAATTTAAGATCTAGGAAAACACATTTTGACACCTTTAAGTAAAAAAGGACTAGATTAAGTGAATAAAAATAAATTTTTAATTACTATCGCCATAACTGAAACATATTTTAGACAGCAAAGCATCAACCAATAGCTTAACTTTTTTTTTTAAGTAGGTAAAGGAGATATCAATTTTTGGTTTTGGATAAATAAAGCGTTATTTTTTATAAACCAAACATTGTAACTAACAGCCCATTCACTTCAACTGAGCCAGAAATTTTTCATTAAATACAATTCCTATATCGGTAATCTATAATGAATAAAACAGCAACTTTAGTTATTGTTAGATAAACTTATCTTGAGCAAAAAACCTCATAAATACTGGTATATCCTTTCTAAACACGCTTCCTGATAGCGTCCCGTCATCATCAATAAGAATGATAACTACTGACCTAGTCCTTGAAACAGTAATCGTGATTGTATCCTTTTTGTTTTACTGGTTTAGTCCTATTAGCGAAATAGGAAGGCGAACTCTCTGATTGGCTGGCTGTAGGCGTTCAAATTAACAAAAATGTTCTTGTTTGAGAAATATAGTAGGCCAGAGCGCGTGCAAGTATCTGTGGGTGTTTATTATCAGAAGGTCAAAACAAAAATTTAACTTTGCCCGAAAATTTTGAAAGGTTTCATGTTAGTAGAACATGTACAACTTTGATTTCACCCGTATGGTGTACATTTTGTTGCCAAATTAATTTTATATTGGAAATAATTTACCCCACTAATTTTCGATTAAATAAACCGTTAGATTCTACTAATGCTTAATTAAATTGAATTTCAAGTGAGAAATATGGGCAAAGGTTATCTAAACGTAATTAATCGGATTAGTACTTCCCACAAAAGTATTTAATACATTGATTATTGCCTCTCAAATGATTAAAATACAATTTTAAAGCTGGAAAAGTGCAAGGACTATGGATTATGCACTTTTTCTAAAACAAAATATGAATATTGAAAATTGAAGAGAATGGTTAACGACTTCATACAGGCTATATAATTTCTATTACCTCTCGAATCAGTGAAAAATTTGATATTAAAATTTTTATGTATAATGGAAAACATGCAATGACCTTTGCACTTTTTCAAAAAAGACTGGTATTTAGCCTAAAGCAATTGGCTTAAGACCTCTTATATACAACTAAAAATTATTATTTTTCAAATCATGTAGGCTATGATTAAAAAAGTTTGATGAAATTTGGAGAAATTTGCTAAACGTATTATGTCTTTGCACCTTTCTAAAGGCAAGTTAAACAATTTTAATCTACACCTTAAAACAATAATTAATTAAGCTCCCAAATGATTTTAAATTTACATAAAAAATACGGTTGTAGTTCTTGAACTATTTTGAGAATCGTCAATTTTACTTTAAGCAATTGCATTTAAAACTATTTAAAACATAAATAACAATCATCAACCCTCAGTTTGTTTAAATTAGCATAACATTAACATTTTAGAAAACTTTAAGTACTCCATTCTTAAGTATCTGGCCGATGGCCTTTCTTAAGAATTTTTAACACTAATTTTTGAATGATTCTTTCAAAAATAGGCTACCTTAATATCCTTCTAATTATAGGAACCTTGGTGCTGTGGTAACAACGACGTTAGCGATTGTTCAAGGTAAAATCTTTTATTATGCAAAATAAGTAGGCGATGCACATGCATCTCAAGATATTTACAGCCGTGCCTCGTGGAACATCAATTTATTGCGATTTCTGTTGTATGCAAACAACGTCAAATGCAGAAATTGATTTTGTTGCTAAACAATCTTGAAATATACAGAAAACTGAGTGCTGAGCAAACAACTTAAAGTTAAAAGAGCTTTTAATGTATAACATGGGTTTAGAACCATGTAAGTTTGCAACTAACAATAGGCCAAACGGTTTAAAAAACGACTAGAAAAAATGTTTTTAAAACTCAATAAAACACTATTAATTTAAATGTAAGCAATATTTGAGGGCTTAAAATTAAACTTAGAATCATATTTAGATAACAAATCTATTTCACTAAAAATTGTTGCATTTACAAGAATTTGTCTTGTAAATTCTATCGAAAAACGAATTTACATTTGTAAAAATCCTGCATGTTATGCAATGTTCAGCCTGTGCCATAGTTTATATTCTGCAGTTAAAATTATCTCACACACAATAATTCGATTATCAAGTAAAATGGAATATTTGCATATGCAACCCAACTCGAAAGGATTTGATGGTTCGTTTGGTGGAATATCACAGCGGTATTAATATAAATAAAAAACTACTGGCTTATAACTATAAAATAAATAAACCCAACTCGTTTTTTCGGTAAGGCAAAAACTACGTTTTATATTATGCATTCAATACGGTATTAAATCACTGTTGATTGTATTTCCAAAGCAATTCGTTTTATATTATTAAATATATGAGATGTTCGAATACCATTACCTTAAGTAGAAATAGTTGGATTTTTTTAATAAAGGACTTGAATCATTTTAATACGACTTTTAATATACAAACACTTAATCTTTACTCAGTGTAATAGGACATTAAATACTAACTTTTTATCAAAGAAATTACCTACAGAAAATTACCGAAAAGTTTCAGATTTTATTAAATGTTTCTTAAATACAAAATTTGTGAAAGTGAAGATATAAATTAAGTCAGGTTGGTGTGTTTGGATAATTTAATTTGCCTGCTACTCATTACTTTCAAAAATTGTAAACACTGTTCTCCCTAACTTCCGTTTTTCAAAGATTTTTAAAGTTAAATGTGTTACAACTAAAGAACTTTTCAAAATTTAGCGTTTCTACAATCATTTTGAACACCACACTTATAAGGTTTGAGTTTATTAATGAATCAAGCGTCAACTTAAAGGCGCCTAATAACTTTTTTCTTAAGTTTTGAAAGATCATAATACTTTCAAGAATGTTTATTATTACAGTCCAACTATAACAAAGTTTTTATTATTTTTCTTAGCTGTGCCTTAATTGTAAAGGCTGTTAAGAATTGTAAATGCATATTTTGTACACCAAATTAAGATTTTTCAACATTTTAGTACCCATTGGAGAAGAAAATACTAGACTAATACTTATAAACTGTTTGGATGAGAAATTGGTGAGATTTTTTTGTAACTAGGAAGGTAGGGTTGGACAAAACCCAATTTTGAACTCATATTTAGGGGACGCTGGTAATGAAAAATGCTTTTGTAACCAAGTTCTATTTAATTTTAATTTGTTAAAAGACGAACTAGATATTATGAGCAAAAAAACTAGAACTGGCTGTTGATGCAGGTTTTTTTTTGGCCCACATAAAAGCCTGAAACCTGGCACTTTTTTGTGGACATCAAACCCGTAAAATTCAGTAAATTATATAGAAAACGTTCAGCAAAATATAAAAAAATTAACTGACCTTAAAATAAGCTCAAAAATTGTGTTTAAAGATAATTCAAAAAAATCGGCTTTGGTGAACTTCAAATTGATTAATAAGCTTTGCAAGTCAATAATATTTACTCTTTTCAAAACAATTAACCTTCAGAAAACGTAGCTAGGCAAACGGCCTAAGGGTAATTGGAATATCGTGCATCTACCTCTATCAGACTCTATAAACAAGCAAGTTTTAAGTTTTATGGGGTTTGCTAAACCCCACCACCTGTTACGGGTTCAAAAAGTACGGTTTTTGTAGGAAAATAGCTTTAAATTGCTTGATATTTTGTAATTGCCACAAATTATAAGCTCCAATTGTTCTTAGCATTGACATACAAAATTAAACAGTGCACCCACTGAAAAGGGCAAATATTGTTGACAATGGGATACAAAGCTTTATGGTAAAAGAGTTTAAAAGCTAAGTTTTTTGTTCAAACTTAGCGTTCGTTAGTAGACAGAAAAAAATACAATTTTACACCGGCGCATCCACCAAAAAGTTGCACAAACTTTGTAAACTATTTACACCTCTATTACAGGTTATTAATGAATATTTTTGGCCCTGTTACCTCGCTAAGACATTCAGGAACCAATTTCCACCAAAAAACTTTTTAAAAATTCTCATTACCTATCATTTCAGCGCACCTGAAGCGCGAACCGCGCTTATCCCCAAGTATTCAAACGAAAACAACTGCATTTCACTCAACCCACCCCCAATCGCAAACGAGCAGAGCAAAACGAATGCAACACGTCTTAGCCACCAGATAATTAAATCACACACCGCAATTAAACTGTTGAACACCGCCACTGCACCAGTATAGCCAGCAATAACAGAAGATGCCGGCAAAACTGCAGGAGCGAGTAGACCAGTAACGGCGATTGAATGTTTTCGAGCCGATTCGGCCGAATTTCGGGCACTTCCGTGGTATTATGTAGCTTTTAGTTCATGCACACACAAAGAACGCTTACGTCATTTGACAAAAACTTAATTAGCGACAATGGACGACATTAAAATTTCAGTTGTTCGGCACATCCAGTAGCTTATATACAATTATGTCGAGTGTTCCCAGATTTAGTCGGATTGTGTAGAGTGATTGTTGAATCTAGGGCTCTACGAGCGACGTTGGCTATTATTCGTGCAAATCAAGTCGACTAAGCCCGTTGTTTAAACAAATGATCCTCATTAAAGCCGAACAAATCAATGCACAATTGCAAATTATAACGTTAGAGATAAAACAGTGCCTTACATTGCTTTAATATGTCAACTTAAAGGTTAATTCTTTATGTTACATATGAAATAGCGAATACATCATACTTTTAAGTATTAACAGGCAAATTTATACACAAAAACCTTAGATAAAACTGGTAGCACGCTGATAAGTCTGTAATGCCCGGTTTCTCCGACACATCTCAAGATCGAACTTATATAAGCCCGCCTTATATTTAAGACCGTCTCAAGATACCAATGCGTTGCACAGAAAACATATTCCGGAATCTGTTAGACATCTCAGCTAAGTTAGAACTCGGTTTGGCAACGTTGCAAGAAGTCGCCACATTTTAGCGGCAGATTTAAATGGCTAATTTTCATTGGCCATTTACATCACAGCTGTTAAAACGGCTCCCTGTGACATCTTATTGTTGCTATCAGCTGTTAGTCACATATAAAGTTACAGTTCGGTGTTTATTATTTTATTTTGTGTTGAAATGGCGGAAAAAAAAGAATAAACTATACCATGGAGGAAAAACAATTATTAGTTAGCTTGGTGGAAGAAAATAAAATAAATAGATTATGTATACAGGGTGTTTGAAATTCGAGTTTAAGCATGCGGTTCTCGCTTATTATAATAGCTAGAGTATAGGTTTAAATTTGGGAAAGTTGCTAAATTTGGTGCTCATTAATAATCCAAAGAGAAATTGGAAATATCTCAAACAGTGTCCGAGAAAATTAGGAAAAACTGGAAAATACGATTTTTGAAAATCGTCTATAACTCCTTTGGAGTATGAAATATTTCAAATGTGTAAAAACATTGCCGAAGCAACTTTTTAAGCCGAATCGGATGGTAGTCACAAATTTTTCTTAGATCGATTCGTTTTGGTTTTATGACAACCAACTTTGTTTTTGCTTATGGGCGCAAGTTTTGCTATTTACATTATCAAATAGCATTTATTTTTCTAAATCCATTGATGTATCACACATGGTATTTTACTTTTTCTTTTATTGTCAAATTTCAAAAAATACGTTTTAAACAATAACCATTATAAATCAGGTTGGCCGGTCATTGTAGTTTATGTTGTTTCCATGACAACCGATTAACAATCTAAGAGTTTTCAAGGCCTGTTAGTCGTAAAAATGAACTTTAATAACGAAGAAAAACGCGATATGCTGCCCATCAGAAAAAACAAAGTTGGTTGTCTAAAACAAAAACGAATCGACCTAGGAAATATTTGTGACCACCATCCGATTCGGCTTAAAAAGTTGCTTCGGCAACTTTTTTACACATTTAAAATATTTCAAAATCCAAAGGAGTTATAAACGATTTTTAAAAATCGTGTTTTCCAGGTTTTCCTAATTTTCTCGGATACTGTTTGAGATATTTCCAATTTCTCTTTGGATTATTAATGAGCACCAAATTTAGCAACTTTGCCAATTTTAAACCTATACTCTAGCTATTATAATACGCGAGATCCCGATGCTTAAACTCGAATTTCAAACACCCTGTATACTCCAATTGAGGCTCAATTTGATCTAAGATCACAATAACTGTCTCTTTTGTGAGGCGAAAACGCATAAAAAAACGATCGTATTCGAAATCCGTAAATGGATTTGCGCGAACAAATCGCTTTCGAGGAATTACAGGGTCGTACAAGTCATCATCTGCATCATCTATCATATTTATAAAGTCAATATCCATATTTAAACTTAAACCACAATTTAAACAAACATTTAACTACAAAAAAAGCAAATATAAGATACTTTTAGGTTATGTACTCCAGCTCAAGTTCTAGTAAACAGCGACTCAAGATGTGAGCTCAGCTCAAGTCGAATATGTTCTTAAAATTGCTTGGTGCAACACTTTATACCGTTAAGGCGAACTTAAGATTCAGCTAGATCTTAAGATGTGTCGGAGAAACCGGGCATTAGTTACATATGATATAGCGAATACATCATACTTTTAAGTATTAACAGGCAAATTTATACACAAAAACCTTAGATAAAACTGGTAGCACGCTGATAAGTCTGTAAAACGTTCCTTCGTATAAGAGTCTCCTGGTTTGGTCAAGAGTATAATCTGGACCATTTTTAATTGGATGGAATGTATCCTATCCTGAGGACTGCATTAAAGATTTAAGTAATACATTTTAAGCATTTAACTGTGATTTCTTTGGGCACTTTCCCGGTTATAAAGTCAAATCCTGGGGCTTTTAAACGTTTTTCTTTGAAAATTGTTCTATTTATTTAACTTTTTTACAGTTAGTATTTGACCTGTCTATCTGGAAGGGTGTGACCAGAAAACTGGATATGTCATTGTCTTCTTCTTGTGGTTAAGCAAAAGCTTAAAGACATCTGGAAGTTATAGGGCAAAAGCTGTCGCTTTTTCTGAGTTGTTTTTGGCATAAATATTAACGAAATTATTTGTTCCAAAAATTTTAAAATTTTGCACAAAACTAAGGCAAATAAAACCTTATTTTTTCTTAGACAAAATAACACGATTTTTAAGCAATCTAGCTTCTATTGGTCTCAAAATGAACGCCGTACTCTTTACTATATAATTTCTGTGGTTTTACATTCTGAAATTCTTTCAAATTTTTTGGGCCAGCACTGGTCATTCTCAAAACCCTTTTGCATCATTACAACTTTGATGATACAGCTGCATCATCCAATACAAAACGTTGTAGCTTATTATTGCCCCCAACAATTAAGCCAAAGAAAGTTGTGTCAACTGTAATATCCACGCTATTCAAGTAAATACCTTCAATTACGAAAAGCGAATGCATATTACGCCAAGATGTTAACCTACATTGCACCAACTACGTGCATGGCATCAAATATGCCATGAGATATCTTCGTTAGTGTCTGGGAACAGAGTCGCATCCGCTACCCCGACATAATCTATATTGTATCGAAGCTGAGAATGAACAGAGAATACCAAATTCATTGCTTCCATTGGAATGAAATTATCCGCTATAATTTTGCATCTAAGGCGTTCGAAAGAACACGTATTAGGCTCTAAAAAGGCGTTTGTTGGAAATACAAAGTGTTTTTTTTTTCTTTTGTAAAGTAGATCGTGTTGCAGAATGTGCGTTTTTTTCTACTATCAAACACTTTACAAGATCAATTTTATTGGCACGGCTGCACGTGGCGCGAATAATAAGAATGAATACTAGGAATTCCTGGGATAGAAAACTCAGAAATAATTTGATTTGAGCTAGTAATGGATCTCTGTTATACAAGGCGAACATATTTGTAATAACAATTTTTTTGTAAAGTTTTTGTATACTAATGGGTTAATTGTATTATGATGATATTTATGAGTAACAGAAAAGTCAAAAGGCGCACTTAAAATGTTGAATACAATTGAACTAAGGGCGCAGTTGATAGCTTATACACACTTTCTTTTACATATACTTGTGAAAGGCAAACAAAGCTATAGGCAAAGTCGGTTTGTATAAGTTTTGTCTACAACCTAAAGACAATACAACAAGTATTAGTTAATTTAAATGTTCTAAATGTTTATGGAAATGCAATGTGTTTTATTATAGCCACACTTACATGAATATGATTGGGGTTTACCCCTGTTGGGTGTAATTTAATAAATAAATATAACAAACAATTAATAGATTTTTTATCGGTGTAACTCTGGCATTATCTAAAGTATAAATCTTTTCTGAACTAAAAAATAAACGTACCACATGAACTTACTTTTTCGTCTTTACTTTTCACGAATTGTTTTTCTTTACATCAAACGAATTTTTATTTTAATGAATCAAAGAACGAATGTCTATTTCTATATAGTATTTTTTTAATTTCCGGTCAACCCAACTGAAATGATACACTGAGCATAAAAAAATTAAACAAAAGAAAAACAATAAGCTTCAAAACATTGCTTCTATTTGTGTGGTACGAAAAGTTTGAATAAAAAATCAAATTGAAGCTTTCCAGATCTTTCATGATATTTCAGAAACTGGGATACAATCGAAGACTTATGAGGATAATAATTAATGCATTTTCCGAGAAAAATTATAGAAAAGTACCCTTATATTCGTTGTAATTAAAAATTTGTGTTTAATTATTTTATGGTTGGAGTTATTAAATGGTAGTAGAATTTTTGAACTAGTTACATGATAAAGTAATTAATAAAAACTGACTTTCTGATGACGGTACCTTATTCCACAATATACAGGGTGTTGCATGACGTAACAGCCAAACTTAAGGAGCATGTTCCTTGAGTCAATTTAAGCAAAAATGTCATAAAGTGTAAAGTTTATTAAAAAACAGGTCTATTACAACATAAAAAAGTATTAAATACCGCTTTTATCTTCTAAAATATTGATTTAATAAAAAAAAAATTTTTATAAAAGATGCTATGCTATATTTTCTGCCATAGAGTTTTGGACTATGGTTTATATGACATTTTTGCTTAAATTGGCTTAAGGAATATGCTCCTTAAGTTTGGCCGTTACGTCATGCAACACCCTGTATACATAACGTTTAACTATTTTGTTAGAAAAGAGGCCCTTAAATTAATATTTGCCTAGGGGACCAGAATTCTGTTAAGACGACCCTGTGTATAACTATCAAAGCCTGAGTTTAAGTTTAAACTAACAATTGACCCACATTTAAAATAAGTTTTCCTTAACAAAAGCCGTCTACAGCTAACTTAACTTTAAAGCAATGAACATGGTAATCTTTAGGTAATTACTTCTCTCCCGTAACTACGCCATCATATTACTGACTCGCGGGACGAGCAGGCTTTTGTTAATCCCTTCCGAAGCTACATCAAAATTGTTTAAATAAATTTATATCGAGAAGCTTCCAGAGCGAGTCTGTAAAATACACAAGAGGCGTTCCTAATTTTTCTAAAGTAAACTTAAAGTGATGTCGGATAAGGATATAGAAGCCCGCTTCGGATACGATAAATTTCGAATTTAGCAAGCAGCAGATGAAATTAAATACATGCACATTTATGATGTTTACTTATTGAGAACGTTTATATACTTTGCGGCTGTGCTCCGGGAAATATGGTGGAGTTTTGTAAACCGAATATCTTTTACTTGAAGTGTATTCCCGGATAAACAGGATGATTTTAAGAACTAACGAGAAAGAGATACATTGCTGGAATAATATTTAAGTTTGGCTTTGATTTTGTTTAATTTTACCAAATAGATTTCTACAAAGTAAGCTAACAAATATTTTCTTTTCTTAACAAAGCAAACCGTTAACAGAACACACAGTTTTACCTTTAGGAATAAATATTAATTCTCATTAGAAAAATATGAGAATAATAATTGTTAGCAGCATAGCAAATAGATGATGGTAATAAGAAATAGCAACAAAAAATTAAGAGTAGAGTTGTTTGCTCAAAAGAAAACATTGAAATATTTATGGGTAGGTTCCTGTGAGACAGGAGCTGTATTTAAGTATTAGAAAAAAGGTGACAATTGTCCTTACGGTCTCGATGGACAACAAAATATATTTTTTGCACTTGCTACATTTAAGATTTTTTTGTAATAATGTTGTTTAAAGTACACACAATTAGTATTTATACATTTAAGTGTTTTTATTGTTTTAATCAATGCAATTTTGGCCCCATTTCTTTGTATTTCGAATCTAAAAAGTGCAAAATAAAGAGTGTATTGTACAGGGTGGTCCAAATTCAATGGGATTACATGGGTATCTTGCTTAATAGTCAAGATAGAGAAACGGTTAAATTACCAAAAATCTGCAGTTTTTTAAGACAATCTCAGAACAGTTTTCAAATATATTCTATCACTCCCGGTTTTTTTTTTTTTTTCACTGCCTACTTTTTGTTTTTCGTCTTTAAAAAATTAAAAAAACCTTTGTAACTTGCGTTTTATTAAAAATAAATACATTAACCCTTGTATATTTAAAATGTGAAAAAATAAGGAATTTAAATAGGTCATAGCCAACTATAGCTTCCATTTAAGAAAAAGGAAGTTTGTGTCATAACGTTCTATCAGCGAGCTTAAATTTTTTTTTTAGTACCATTAAAATCTACATAAAAATATCTAAACATTATCTTCCTAAACTTTTTCGATATTTAAAACAATAAGGGAGATATGACACATTATAAATATAACAAAAAAAGTTTTTCTTTAGTAACTCAAAAACCGGAAATGATAGAATATTTTTGAAAACGGTTTTGAGTTTGACCCAAAAAAACTGCACATTTAACCGTTTCTTTATCTTGACTAAAAAGCGAGATGTCTATGTAATCTCATCGAATTTGGACCACCCTGTACTTAGACTAAGGTCATATGCCTGCAGAAAGAAAAAACGCTTAATATAGTTTAAAATATGGCCATTCGCAAGCTTTTTTTGGTTCTCTAGTAATAATGGAATAATTCATCTTGACATTAAATATGTAACATTTGTAAGAAATGTTAAAACATAGCTATAAAAAACGTATGTTTTAAACCATTTTTTTCTAGAGGAATATGTCGTCTCAGGAGTATTTTAAAATGTAACATTTGTAAAAAATGTAAAAAAAAGGTCATTAAAGACTCGTGTATTAAACTTTTTTTGTTTCTTTGGTATCAAAGTTATGTACCATTGGACGTGATTCATAATGTACTATTTGTAAGAAATGTAAAACATGTAAAAACATGCCTGTAGGTATATGTATGAGTGGCTCTTTTTCCTGGTAATAAAAGACTTATGAAATATTTCATCTTGGGTCTGATTCAAAATGTAACATTTGTGAGAATTGTAATGCTACTACTATACCAATTGTTTAATGAATCATTCTAAAAATATAAATATCTTGTATAGGACACCTTAATGATTCTAGAAACAAAATTTAACGTTAATTCGGGAAGTGCAAAATATACTGGGTGTTTTATTTAAAGTTACAAAGTTATGTGTTGCTATACAGAAACGGAACACTCAGTACAACTACAAATAGCTTTTACTGATGCAGTTTTTATGTACAAAATTTTTGTAGCAACTTATAACAGAGCAATGAAAAATTTCGTTTAGGTAGACAGTCAATAATGTAACATTTGTAAGAAACGTATTATTCGAAATATTTGTTTGATTATTAATTCAAAAACGTTTAGCTTTAGATACAAACAACTTTTACAGAAAAAGATTGATTTGGAACCCAAATAATGCAAAATAGACATTGTTAAAAATTTCCCAAGATTAGAAACTGGTAAAAATCCATTTATATGTTGAATAATACCAAAAATATTTAAGGTATACCAAGCTGTTACCATATAACCCACTCAATTGTTTTTTAAAATCCGTTTATTTTAAAACTAGCTATACCATCGTTCTATATTTAGAACATTATTTAAACACCATTCAAAAACAAGAGCTAAACCACAAAGCACGCCATTTCATTCAATTTCCTTGCTCTCTTGGCTCATACCCACACAGTTCTTTGTATTTTGCTAAACTATAACTTTAACGAAAACGAAATTACCCCTTGAAGCAATATCTCGCGCGCGAAAATTGGTAAACATAGCTAATACAACTAATCCTACTTAAAATCCTGCAGTTTCCGTTTTCTAATCACTTGCAAGGATGTTAATTAAACAAATTCTGTAGTCAAAAGTTTTGTTGCAATATTCAAACTTTAATTATAAGTACATCACGACGTTAAAAATTGTAAAAGTAAGATTTGTGAGTAGATAACATAAAGAAGTAGGTTCCCAATTCCAGATATCTGATTAGGAACAACTAATCAGCTATTGAAATACTTGCTAAACTTATTTAGTTTTCTTAGGAACTACACTTGCATCAAGCTTTAATCTTTCTTAATTGTAATGCAAGTTAAATGAGATATTTAAGTTGCAACTTTTAATTAAATTAAATTAAAACCGTTTTCTCTAGCAAAATCAGTTGTTGCAAAACCTATAACCCTTTGATTCCCAAAATAAGTTTTATTGATAAAAAGAAAAAAAAAATTTACTTTATTAACTTAAAATACCATAACATGAACAATAAAAAAATCTGTTTGTAATATATTTTTTTTAAATAGAAAAAAAGTCGGTGGTTTCATCAGATAACCACTGGGACAAAAAAAACACTTTCCCTTTTTATGGTGTTTAATAATTTAATAATAAATAAATTTACTTTGAACCCAAAATAATTTTTTTCAATAAAAAAAAAGTTATCATTCACTTCATGAACTTAAAATAAATTAAAATTAACATAATTTTTTTTTACAATAATAGAAACAAAAGCGGTGGTTTCGTCAGATAACCAGTGGCGCACAAGAAACACACTTTAAATGTTTTTATAAATATTTTTTATAACTTCGAATTTAAAAGCAAATCCATAAACAAATTATCACCTGATCATAATTCACTGATAAATTTACTTACCAGCCATTACAATCCACTAATTGCGTAAAATTTAATATTTTCTTGCGATTTACCACTGTTTGACAAGTCGACTTACACCATGCAAAACATTTAAATGAAATTTTGGTATACGGACCTATTTTAGTACGAACTTTTGCTTTTTGCCAAGAGATGGTGCTATAAGACATAGAATAGCAATAGTGGTTTTAAAGCTTGGTCACTGGGTATCATATAATAAATTATTTGAAAGGTGGTTTCTCGTGAAACCACAAGGAACCAAAGGGATAACCAGTTATTTCAAAGTTGTTTTCAAAGTTTTGCAAGCTAAAAGCGTCCAACTTAACAATAAGTGACACAAGAGGGCGAAAGATAATTAAAATACTTTTTTAAATTTCCATGAACTGCTCATGTATCTCCTTTACATATAAATATCTTAGACTTCAAAGCCTCTTCGTACAGTTTCTTTTTTAAACTTTTTTTCCGCGCAATGTCCAACTCCCTTCAGGGATAAAACGCCTTAAAGCAAGACCGAATACGATTTTTATACATTTGTTTACAGTACTAAACGCACAGGGGAATTTAAAACAGATTACTTTTTAAAAACCTCGAAGAAGCTAGATCCTTTTGTATTAATATTCCTCTAAACTTCCTACGCAACGTCGGAGTACCGACAATGCGGTTTTCAATCAATAAATCGTCCGCAAATCTCAACATTTTGTCTTGCTAATGCCACGTAACAAGAATTAGTCATGTACTTTGGGCAGAGAATGGTCTAGAATAAATTTCCCAGATAATTGAGCCTCTCTTCGTTACGTACGGATCCCTAGGGTATTCCGATTTGCTTGAAGAGGCTGACCAATGGGGTTTGAACGACTCTAGAATTCCCAAGTAATTCTCTTGGGGGGCGCAAAAGAAAATTCAAATCTCTTCTTCAGCAGGATAAATTGGTTATATAAGTACAATCCAGGCGAAGTTTTAGAGAAAATAAAAAACGAAAGTAAAGGATTTAGTAACAGTTGAAGACGATGTCGTTTTGTTTAGCAAAGGAGCCAATACAAAACATATTGCAGTAGATTTATAACAGAAATCCTATGTTTAGTGAAAGATTTACCTGGATTATTGCATGTTCTACCATCCCAGTCTTCTAGTAGTTTAAAAATCTGGAACTCACCTGCAAAAAAAATATAAATTAGTTAGATTCCACTACTCACAAAAAGAATGAGCTATAATTAGCAAATGGGGTTTTCAATTTTTTTTAGTGTTTAGTAAAATGAACAACAGCACCTAGCATTTAAACATAAGTATTATTCTTAAATCCAATTTGCTATAAGAGACTAGGATTAAAATGTGAAAGTACTTCGTGCAGATTAATGTTCAATATAAGTTAACTGTAAATTAATACTCCAAACACTCAAATATGTTGATTACCCTACACTACATTAAACTTGTAACAGATAAATAAAAATTAGTCCCTGACTGCAGAGACTTTAAATTGCCATTCGGGAAATGAAATTGCACTCAAAATATTATGTTTTGTAAACGATTATAAGTTTATAAAGACCTATCAATGGGGAGGTAAAACTAATATTGTAAAGTTAGACATAAGCTTATATCTTTTATAAAGAAAAAGTTATATATTATTATGCGTAAGTTATATAACTGTGAAATAATTAACCAAACGTTAAACTAATATCTTTATTACTATTATTTTGCAGTAAATGCATAAAATTACAACCAAAAAATACTGTTAAAAACCCTTGTATTGGCCAATTTTGTTAGCATAAGGTTTTCATAGCTCTGCATTAAATAAACAAAACTCAATAAAGTGCACCTTGTTATTTTATCACGCATAGCTGTGGCAAGACTATGCAAGCAGTAGTTTGTAACCTATTTTTGAGCGTTTTCCATGCTAGTGTCGCCAATCAAATTAAGTGCTGCAGTAAAACTATGCTTTTACACAACCGTGGAGCAAAGAGCTATTAAAACAACATTAATTTGAGCTACGATTTTAAACTTTGCACTTTAATGGCGAAAAATAAAAAGCACAGTTACATAAAAGTTTTAGCTGATACTAGTTAAAAGCATTTTACAACAAATTTATTGCTAAAACTTTTTGTTTTACAATAGAGTTGTAAAATTTCCTGGGCATAAGAGAATAATAAAACTACGCATATGGGTGTGTTATTTACTTATAGTATAATTATGCATTAGTTTTAATGGAACAGCCATTAACGTAACATTAGTATTGTGACATGGTACAATTTTTGACGAACCTACTTTTTTTGTGGGTTAATATGTAGACCAAATATTTTCATGGGACATAATCACAATAATTTAATGAAAGGTATTATTTACCATATACAGCAAATTTGGGCCAGGAAAAATCCAACGAGAAAAAAACAGCGATCAAATATTTTTTATTGGGCTTTAGTTAACGTATTTTAAGTTTTGCAAGCAAAAGTAAGTTACTAGAGAATATTTTTTTATACAAGCCGTTTATTATAAAAGTGGAGTGCCGGAAATATATACCCCAAAACTCTGATATTCATAATTATCCGACTAGAAACTGTTAAGACTTTAAATTGCCATTCAGAACACAAAATTGCACTCAAAATTCTCTATTTTATAAAGGACTGAAATTTTATAACGATCTAACAAGCGCACTTAAAAATGAAACTAATGTTGTAAGGTTTAGACGTAAGCTTAGTAGTTATATTAGGGGAAAGTTTTTAATTGTTACATTTTTATAGACGTTATAGACGCTAAGTAAATTACATTATTATTATAATATGGCTCTATGTGTGTTACTAACGAATTTTCAATTGTAAAAGCACGTGGATATTTTAAAATAGGAACTGTTAATTGTCTACAAATAAAAAATTCACACTAAATTAATATGCGAATTATTTGTCTTCTCAATTTTTTCCAACCATGGACTCATACCACCTTCAAAATGGACGGTCTATATGTGTATTACAATACAGGGTAGATAAAAATCATGATTTTTAAAAAAAAATCAAAACAATCGATTTATTTGATTTAAATCAGATTTTTTTGATTTAAATCAGATTTTTTTGGTTTAAATCAAATGTACCATATTATCGAATATAGTGATATATTCACATGCTATTTCTGTTTTGTGCTAATATATTTAATAACCAATATATTTAATTCATTGGTGAATTTTTGTCAAAATGAAAAATTAAATATAATGATTTAGAATTTTGAAAAATCAGTGCTAAATGGTGATGTTTAATTAATTATATACAGGGTGAGTCATTAGTGCGGGATCTGTCGATTGTGACTAAACGGCTTGAGATATGAAGTTGATTCAAATGCTATTTTATACAGTTTTTTCTAAACAACACAATAAAAATATTTTCAAATATACAGGGTGAGTCACCTTTCTGGAACTAATAGTAACTTTTATATTTCAAATACAACACCCAATTTTTTATTTAATATTTTTGACCGCCTTAATTTTAAATTTGCATCAATATAAAATACTAAAGGTTTTTATAAGGCGTTGTAAAAAAAAAATTAATTTTCTAAATTATTCAAGGTCTTAAGTCTTTATTTAAAAAATTCTTTTGAAGTTATTTTGAAGTAGAGTTTTAATTTGGTATGGACTAGCAGAAAAAATTTCTCTGTTTGCTCGATATGAAAAAATTTGAATCACACAAACAGGAGTGTTTATAAATAGGTGGCAACTTTCATGATTTTCAAAAGCTCGTAACTCGATTTTTTCAAATGCGAACCCCTGTATTTTTTATGTCATCGAATTCGTCTTTAAAAGAGCTTCATATTTAGTTAAGTATGTCCTATACCCAAAACTCATACTTTTCGAGATATTCGACATTTTTCTTCAAATCGTTATTGAAGCAATAAAGTGCCGTGGAAATTGAAAAAACTGACTGTTCACTTCGCTAACGTCAAAAACTTTTTAATTTTTTTTTGAATTATTGCATTTCTACAATGAATATTACTTTACAAGAGCAAATTGATATGGTTTATTCACCATTTCGTGTATTTAATTACTAATAGTGTAATAGTAATACAATTTTGTTTTATTATAATTATTATATCGTATCTACTCATATAATCTGTGATTTAAATTGATAATTTTTTTTTTAAATCACTTGATTTAAATCAATGATTTTTTTAAAAAATCACTTGATTTAAATCATGATTTAAATCTTGATTTAAATCAATTGATTTAAATCTGCTCAACCCTGTTACAATATGTTAACAAATTGCTTCAAGAATACCACACATGCATAACAAAACTCCCTAAAGACCCATTAGACTCGACAGAATTATATCTAATATCGTTACAAAAGGTAAACTCAATTTGAAGTTTCTGAACTACAACACTAGAATTTATAGTGGCAAATTTGTAGGTTTCTAAAGCTGAGCGGTTTGTCATATTTTAGTTACTAAAACAATACCAAAACTTTGCCATACTAGAACGTCTTGGATATTGAAAACTTTTTATTGCGAGTCTAAAACTAGAGGAACGAGTAGTCAGCTGAAGATATGTACCTACTACAGTTAGCTAGCGAAAGAAGGAAATGAAAAAGCATGATTAATAGTTAGGGAAATATACCTCAACACCAAAAGATACAAGAGCAGTCGATTAATAATACGAACTTATAAAAGTAAATCTATTTTTTAATAAAACTCGCGAAATTTGAACTTAAGCAGGGTTATTTTATTCTTGAGGCTTTCGCGGCCGTTATCCATAATACAATCTTGGTTTCCGGGTTTGGAACCGCGTCTTCTATATTCAGAAGTAGTTGACGTTTCGACCATTGTGTCTTGGTCTTTTTCAAAACGACTGACTCAGTCGTTTTGGAAAAAGACCAAGACACAATGGTCGAAACGTCAACTACTTCTAAATATAGAAGACGCGGTTCCAAACCCGGAAACCAAGATTGTATTAAGCAGGGTTGTTGAGGTGGCTAAATATTTTAGAAGTATTCTTAAAATAGCGAATTAAAAAAAAACTCCTCTTACTATTACTAAAACTATTCCAACAACCTGTTATTTTTCAATGCAATTGTAAAACAAGTAATCAAAATGTGTTTAACTCCCAAAAGTAGCAAGTTTGTGAGTAATTTCTTGTATTTTTTTTAACACTGATGGTAAACCTGTACAAAAGCTTAAAGACAATTAAAATCCTCTACTCTAACTCGAGTACAATCTTTGAAAGCGATACATTTATTTTGTTGTTTAACGCAGTTCACGAAATCTCTGCATGGCCATGAACGTAATCATCTCGGGGTCCTTCCGCGTCGTCTATTGCCGCATTTAATATTAAACTCAACCCTTCCAAGATTGACTATACCGAAAGATGAAGTAAACTTAATCCCGGAAACGAAGTTATAAAAGATTGACTTGCTATCTGAGACACCCCAGGGATGTATCCCTCTCAAGGCCTACTTGGACACCTTCGATTCTGAGGAATATACCCTGAATTTCAATTCACCATTGGATGATCAATAAAGCAAGGGAATCGGTCGATTGGAAGCAATCTATTTTGTGCTTTAAGTGTACCATTATAGCTTGCTAGCTTGTCTTAAAAACCAAAGACGTTGATAAAATAGTTAAGCAGGTTCTGTTTATTATTTATGTGAAAATGAATTTTCCAGAGCCTTATTTTTCCGAGAGTTGTCGAGGTAATTTTTGTTCCATTTTTATTATTTTTTAAAATAACCATTAACTGTCAGCAATTATTTATTTTCTATATGCTAACGTTAATTATGTTTTGCATAAGATGTTGAGTCTGTGTTGGGCCACTCATAATTTTTTCCCAAGGGACTTTATCAATTAGGAGATGGAACAATATCATACACTTTAGGTAAATTCTTAATAATAGAGGATCGTCGCCTAATATGAGCATAGCTCCTAATATGGGGTACCTCTATTTCTGCACTTGCTTTAACTCCATATCTGTGGTCAATATTATTAAACAATGTACACACGTTAAGAAGTATTCTGAAGTAGTTTGAGTTTGATAGGTAACTTTACTATCAAGAAACATAACCATCAATTATTCCCGGGCTGTTGAATATTTTTGGCGATTCCACAGAAATTGTTATTGAATGTTCTAACGGTAAGTTATCAAGTTTATTCTTGCATCAAACATGGCCCAATGGTGCATTTTAAGCATAAAACTTATTAATTTCTCGTGTAATTTTCTATTTACAAAGACTCAAATGATTTGTTTTAATTCTATCATATTGTCCTAATATGGGGTACTTATAGACAAAATGCTTTATTTTTATATTACTTAGCTTGTAAATAAAATGTGAGCTATAAACATCTTTATTATTGGTCCTTTTAACGTAAACCCAATTAGGATTAATTTTTTTTTTTAGATGTTTATAATGTTTAAAAGAAATAGGGTAATTATTTTACAGATTTTTCTCCTTTTTGGTTTTGCTACCACAACAGAACTTGTCTATATCATATTAGGCATCTGCATTGCCTAATATTGGATTCAGCACCTCTCTATTTTTTAATTTTATAATAAGCATTCTGTTATCATACATATAATCTGCTATGGAAATTAACTTCTTCAAATATCATTAAAAATATTATTCTAAATATTTCTACTACAAATCAAATTGCTCATTTTTTTTTTCTAACACATTACAAAAAGTACCCCATATTAGGCGACTTTTTTTTAAGTTTAAAAATTATAACTAAATGATTTCTTTTAAGTAAATATTAGAGGGGGAAAAAATGCAAATTATTAATTGGATTTCGAAATTCCTTAATTTCCGTTTGGGTTACAAAAGGGCTGACCCTAAAGTAGGTTTAGTCTTTGGTAATAAAGAGTTATTAATCTCTAAAACACGTATTAATTAAAGATTTTTTAAAGTGCCTGCAATAGTAAACATATTGTTTAAAAATAACTCAAAAATAATCCATTATAGGTAAAAAAAAACTTAGGTATACATACATTTAAAATCCAAAATTTCAAAATATGAAACGTTCCATTTAAAGGAACTTAAAAACAATTGAATTTAGGTACAAAAGATCTCATACATTTTTTACATGAGAGTTTATCTAAAATGGCAATTAATCCACTCGTAAAAAAAATAATGTTTAAGACTTTATTTTCTTATTTTATTTATAAAAATGACACCTAATTTTGAACTAAATAAAGAAACACTTTAGATGCTTCGTTAAACTTGCAAAAAACTTATGTTATACCTGTTTGAGATAACAAGTCTATCTCTCAATGGGGTTGTTTGGCGAATCGAGAATTGTAGTGCCCCTAAAATAACAAGGTATATGCGGTTGGCTTTGATTCTGTCAATTATTCGAACCTTGTGGTTATATTCTGCCTATCGGCTTCTTCTGGCTTTATTTTCTAACCGTTGTGTTATTTTTAAACACACGTTTTGCGCATAAAAATAATAGATAGCGAACAATTAAATTTTGTGTCAATTTCATTCTATATTTGTCTGATAATAAATGATAATAACATCGTAAAATTATCTTCGTAGACACATTATTTATGTACTAAAGTCCTAAATAGCTATTATTACACCTCAAAACAGGTTATTAACTATTATAAACTTCAAAAAGTTCTTTAATTTGGACACACAAAAGCGTTGTTAAACACGTTTTTGTCAAAGTTAATTGTCTGCCTGTTGTTAATTACTAAGCTTTAATTGGTAGCTGATTAAACCAGCATAATTACAGCCCCGCATTTTTAGACTAAACGTTTGCTTAACTTTTTAATCATTCACCGAAGCTCAATCAATACTCATAGACCGATCATTTTCGCTTCAACTCACAGGATCGTTCGGCTTTGTATAATATTGACCTTAAAATAAATTAACATGTTACATTTAAGTTAAAGCGAGATTAAAGGTACATGGCGGAAGCTGTATTACACAGCGCGCTTTGGCCTCCATCCTGCGAGCTAGAGAATCTCTGACGTCAGCAAAACTGCTGGAGTTCTCTGCTCGTTTTTCTTTAAACGAGAACTGTTAGTACTTTAGCAAGCAACTATATTACATACTTAAGATTAGGTGCTGCGGAATACGAGAAAATGTACCGTAACTTCAGCTGAATAAAGTTAAGCTTTAACTGTTAAATATTTATGAAAATTTAAAGGATTGGTATTCAGCAAATTATTGTCTAGAAGCCTATTCATACAAAGTTTTGTTGAACATCCACTGGGCTTCCTAGGTAGATTATTTATTTATAAATAATAATAATATTAATAGGCTTTATTTAGTTATAAAAGAAACTATTTATACATCAATCTTTACAACTAGTACTTCAAATTAAAATTGCAGTTTTACATGGGTCTTACAACCTTCTTTAAACGCATGCAGATTAACAGAATATTTTAATTCGTTTGGTAATTGATTAAATAATTTTAGCCCTTTGTAATAGAGCGAGTTCTGTGTACTACTTTTTTTACATTTAGGCAGTCTAAAATGTTCTCTTTGTCTTGTTTCATAATCATGCTGTTCTTTGTTGTATATCAGATATTTACTCATATATCCTGGCATCATATTGTTTATACATTTATATATTAGAACCAAAACGTTATACACTGTATTTTGCCATATATTAAGGAACCCCAACTTATTATGCATATATTCAATTTTAGTTAATTTAGAACACTGTAATATGATACGCAAAGCTCTGTTTTGCTGCTTTTGTAATTTTTTCAGATCCCCCTCATTACTTAGAAATATTATGCTACTGCAATAATTAAAGTATGGTTCTATTATTGTATGATAGACCAATATCCTAGCTTCAAAGTTTAATTTATTCGATATTCTCCCAAAATAACTAATTTTTGCACCAACTTTTTTTACAATATAATCTATGTTCTTTTTAAATTTTAGATGATTATCTATAATTACCCCTAGGTATTTAAACTCTTCAACTATCTCTACTTTATTATTATCTATAAATACGTTAACATTAGACATATTGCTGAATTGTGTACTACTTATTACCATGCATTTTGTTTTAGATACATTCAACTCCAGTTTATTAGCTTTAAACCAATCTGTTACTTCAATTAAATCTTCGTTTACGACATTAACTGTTGTTTGTAAATCTTCACCTGATACCGAAATTAACGTATCATCTGCAAATAAATGCATGTCACACGATTTAACTGTCTGCGTAATGTCATTTATGTAAATATTGAATAAAACTGGACCTAAAGCTGATCCTTGTGGTACACCTAACTCGTTAATAATTGCCTTTGATTCTACTTTTCCCACCCTGGTTTTTTGAAATCTGTTTGATAAATAACTTTCAAACCATTTTAGTTCATTCCCTTGGATTCCGTACATTTGTAATTTTTGCAAAAGTCTTTTTCTACAGATGGTTTCAAATGCTCGTTTCAGATCGACAAAAACTGCCAAAATTATTTTATCGTTTTCAATTTCATCTCTCCAATTTGTTAAAACTAAATTCAATGCTGTTTCGCATGAATGCTTATGTCTAAATCCTGATTGAGAATCTGAAATTAGTCATGTACTGTTAGTTGTAGGACTGTTGAGTTGTGCTGTGCTGACTTCTCTATTTCCAAAAAATGTTGTTCTTAAAGTGTTAAATATTCTTCCCACATTTCCTGTCCTTTCGCTTATTTCCTTGTCCATTCCTCCATTTTTCTCTATGATCACTCCTAAATATTTAAAGCTTTCTACCTGTTCCAACCTAAGCCCATTTAAAGTGACGTTATGCATTTTGTTCTCTGTTGTAACGATCATAGTTTTAGTTTTTTCTGTATTAATTTTCATGTTAATTTTTTCCAATTCCTGGTTTACTTTCTAAATTATGTTGCAGATTTTTTTCTGTTTTCGCGACTAAGACTAGGCTTTTTAGTAAGTAGATTATACCATCATTAATATATAGCTTGGAAAAAGAGCCACCGAAATATTTAAATTTATGGCAATTAATTTTAATTAATTTACAGTATAAAACCGTTTTGATTTATCTTCCCAATTCATTTCAAACGCAATCTTAATAAAACCCATGCTCTTGCGTTATTAACTTTTGCTGAAATATCACGGAAACACAAGGAACAACGAATGTAGCAATGCCGTAAGGAATCAGCTTTTTACTGCTGTATTTTGTGGATTACATAAATATTTGAGCCGCACACAGCTGCAATATATCCCGACAGCTCGTTATAATTTATTATCCAGCGGAGACCTACTGTGTCCCGACCTATTTTGAGAAATTCCCGTTACACGTTTAATTATTTAAAGCTCCTAAGCCGAACAAACGCTAAGACCAGAAGACAGGACAAGTATAATTGGGACCTGGTTAGTTTGGAAACGGAATTGAGTCAAATGTCGTCATTAAAATCGGCATTTGCCCAGGTAGCTCGACTTTATAAGCCCTTTAGTAATTTTGAATTCACGGAATGTTTGCTGTCCAATTTTAATTAAATTTGTGTTAGCGAAGAGGTTTTTAAATGCTTGTATGCAGATTTTATATACGCCTTGGGTCTCCATAACTTGTATTATTATTTAATTTTGAAATTTAAGCCCCAAACAAACAATTTAATAAACAAAAAAGTCTGTTTAAATATGTGTTTAGAAATTAAAAACTCTGGATTTACAGGACGGTTTTATTGATTTTGGTTAAAAATCCGACGTTTCGCACTTAATGTTTTTAAGGCTTCTTCAAGGGCTGAAAACAAATGTGATTACAAATTTAATTTATAAAACTATTCTTAACATGACTTGAAACGATTAAATATAAATAACATAAATTTTAAATACTAGATACAAGTTACAAATTAGATTGAAACAATTATACAATAAAAATACTTACAATTTTAACAATATTCATTGATAATTGACAAGGCTAACATGGTGCACATAACCATTTGTTTTTTGAATGTGTAGAACAATTCGAAAGTCAAAAATAACAGTGATACAGTCGCACTAATTTATTGTAAAATGTAAACAGTCTTTTCATTAAAAGGATTTTATGTGTAAAAATGTAAATTAAAACGGATAACATAAAATTTTAAAAAAGACAGACACAAAAGCAACACTTTAAAAATTTTACGTACAATAGTCAGGTTCAACACCAGTAACATTTTATAACAGTTTTACAGAAAGGGGGGAAACTGAACTATGTGGACCAATAATTTTTTAATTAATTAGTAGATGTCCTAAGTTGGTTTAAGACAACTTCAAATTTTATTAAAAACTACTTTTGAAATTAAGATTATTTGGAGTAATGTTATTAAAGGAATGTATTATTTAATTATTAAACTGTTTTGGTTACAGATATCAAAAAGTAATTTGTAAGTCTTTTGACATATGTTATCAATGTCAGATCTGTCATTACATGCATTTTTGTTTACATTAATATAAATACTTTCAGCTATAAGTCTTTTAAACAAATTTTCTTCGTGGTGAACAATCTTAACGTCATTTAAATTGAAATTGTGATTGGTATTTAACATGTGTTCTGTTAAGCTAGTGGTTGTTGGAATATTTTTGTTATCATTATTCAAATTTAAATTGTCTTTCAATTTTTTAACATCGCTTTTTGTGACCATACATTCTATTTCGTAATGTTTGTTTGGTCTGTCCTATGTATATGGTATTGCATTGATCACAAGAGCAGCTATATATTAAATTGTTTTTTAAAATTTTATTTGTAGGATCTTTTAATTTTGTATACACTGATTGTAGGGTAAATTGATTTTTATACACTAATTGAATATTATGGTGTTTTAAAATGGATGATAAATTTTCTGAAAGAATTTTTACATATGGAATTTTGTAGAATTTTACAGGATTTAATGATTTTGAAATGTTTGTTGTTGTTATGTTATTATTATTATTTATTAGGTATTTGTTAATGATCTTTATGGGGTAATTATTTTGTATTAAAAATGTTTTTGCCTTGTTAAAATTTATGGCATGAAATCTATCATCCGATAATGTTTCGATTCTTCTTCTTATATTTTTAATGATATTTAATTTTTGGTGGATGGGATGGTGGGAGTATTGTATTGTAAGTATTTTTATTGTATAATTGTTTCAATCTAATTTGTAACTTGTATCTAGTATTTAAAATTTATGTTATTTATATTTAATCGTTTCAAGTCATGTTAAGAATAGTTTTATAAATTAAATTTGTAATCACATTTTTTTTTCAGCCCTTGAAGAAGCCTTAAAAACATTAAGTGCGAAACGTCGGATTTTTAACCAAAATCAATAAAACCGTCCTGTAAATCCAGAGTTTTTAATTTCTAAACCTTAAAACAACGGACGTTCAACAATTTATAATAAATATGTGTATTTAAGAATCATTTTAGAAATTTTCAAACATTTATTTTCATACGCGTAACTGTAAACGGATTTCGTAAACAAATTATTGGAAACTTCAAAGACTTTTTCTACCCCATTTCGCGCGCTCGCATTTGCCGCGCGCGATGGTTAAATTAAACAGAAAGTGAACACAAAAAAGAGAACGAGATAAAGGGAAGGCCGTTAAGTGAATATTTTCTGTTTTAAAAGATTTTCCTCGCGAAAGTTGTCGTGGGAAAAATTCCAAGTGTTTACCGGTGCAGGATTTTCGCTGCTTAGACTTTGCACGTTCTTGCGAAAGAAATACATGACGAACGCTCCTTATTTTCTTGGTTTTATTAAAAATATGAGACTTGCAAGTACTTATTAGGTGCGAAAAATTATTCATCCGAAGCATAACCTTCAAAAACGTCATACAAGACAAAAACAAATACGCTTTGAACTCTAACAGTTTCCAATGGTAATAAGACCCGTTTATTATGATAGAGGGGAAAACGTGACCATCCATGGTTCTTAGTTTTGAAATATTTAAGGTTTTGCATTTTAAAATAGTGATCAAGACTAATAAGTGTTCATCTAATGGTAAACCCTAATGGTGCCTGTCCACCTGAGAGTAAACAACTCTCGATAGCAGCGTCGCCAAGGATACAGCCAATCGCGAGACTCTCAGGGACTGTATCCTTGGCGACGCTGCTATCGAGAGTAGTTTACTCTCACGTGGACAGGCACCATAATAGAAATTATAACATTGCAATCTGGTTTTTAAAACCAATGAGCAGTTTAGTTCTATCCTAAATTAAAAATGTTCAAACTTAGTCTAAGACAGGGGTGGCGAATCTTTTTATGTTCTAGAGCCAATTTTTTAAAATTTTCACATTTTAAAATGCTGGCGTGCCAGGAAACTTTTGCAAAGAATGAAAAAAAAATTACGTTACTGATTGTGAGGAGATGAAGAGTATATATTATAATATTTGTATTAAATGAATATTTTTGATTAACCACCAATAAAAATTTGTAATTAAACAACAACTAAAGTTGCGTAACTAAATTTAAAAAGAAATATTAAATATTTTACCAATAGAGAGATATGATTCGACAAAAATAATAATTGCACATTACGTGTGTTTACTGTTCAAACAACACTAATTAAGTAGGTACCTACAATAAGGATTAAAATTAGAGTTTTTAATGCGATTTTTGTTGTTGAATGCTTTTTGTTAAGTTTTTTATATCAGGTTGGTATTTCATTACTTTAAATCCGTTAATGTATTTCTGAATTTATTTTTTATCAAATCCATTTGTGAAAACAGCGACCCACATGCATATGTGGAAGAAAATATAGTTAAAAAAGCCGACGCTAATTATTTCTTTAAAGATTTGAAATCTTCTGAAATCGTTTGCCAGGCAATAATAATTTTGCTTTCAGCATTATTATTTATTTTTGCCTTTAAACGTTCCCTTTCAATAATCTTTAAATTTTCCCTTAATGCAATAAACTGTGGCCTCCAAATTGCACTTGATTGAAAATCAATTAATTGCATTTCAAAATTTTCTTACTTCACTAACTATTCAAAAAATCCAAATGAACTTCATCTACTTTGGTTATTTTTGGGTAAATTATGAATTTAGAAATGTCTTCGAAATTTTTAAATTGATAAAATCGCGAAGAATATTCATCTAAAATTTATTTCACAGCTGTGGTTAACTGTTCAGTCAATTGAATTTGATTTATTTAATTAAACGTGAGTCCTACACCTAACAGTAGAAGGACTTATTGGTCTCTATTTCCAAAGAAAATTTAAAAAACTGCAGACTCAAGAATATTACTAAGAAAAGTTTATCAAACTTGGTTAAGATTTCTTATAACTCAGCTAATTAAAAGCGATGCAAGTCCGCCGACCAATCAACAAAGTTACCGAAACTTCCTCCAATAACCACTTAAAATTCACGAAGTTAGTTTTCCAAGTTCCGTAACTTTTTCATCTGATTAAAATTTGAACGCAAAGTTGCGGCAGTCTTCGTCTGCAGCTGGCTCCAGCGCGCTCTAGAACCTACCGCACGCGATCGATTACCGACTCCGGAAGATCCACCCCAGGTTAGATAACAGCGCACGGTCAAGGTTGGCCGAAAACCTACCGCAAAGGAAAATCGCGAGAGCCACGGAACGCCGGCGCCACACGACGGCAATAACTCAAACTGTGAAAGCTTGAATTACAGTTTCCTCGGGTCGGAAAAGCGCGTGGGAGGTTAAAAGCGCCAAGTAATGCTTAATTTAGTGAATTGGAAACAATCTATGTTATATCTAACAATGGAATAAATGTAGTTGGCTGTTAGGGAGGTAGATTATTACAAAATCGATCGTGTTATTGTCATTTGTGGGCGAGCGAGGTTTATATTCACGAACAATGCTTCTTTGTTTTCTCTTTAACAATCAAAAGGATTATTTAGTCATTAATTGGAAATTTAATGCCACAATTCTCTTGGAATTTTACATATCGCTTCACGCAAAAACTATAGTTTGAACTCAAGTCTATGTAAATCTGCTTTTATACACATGTGAGAAATATGAAAACTATTGGAGTGATCCATTTTAAATTAAACATATAAAAGTTTAGTTAAAAATCATTGAAATAACTCTCTGGAAATTTATTATTAATAATTAATAAAACTACTGACGGGAGTCTAAAAGTGTGTGTTGTCCTTTACTATAAAAAAAAAAACATAAAGTAAAAGTACAATAAAAATTTGTTAGCATGTTCAACATTAGCTAATTCACCAGCAATCCGAACGTTACTGATTTACCAGAAGGGTCGTTAACAATTCATTCTAAAATTGAGACAAAAAAGTGAAGAAAAATACACATAGTTTCAAATTTAAGAATGAAGAAGTCCCCTGAAAACACTTGCTAACAGATATTTTAATACATAAGAATTAAACGCATATCCAAAGGGTTTCTGCAACATATTTTATATTATATCATTCTATAGTACCACCAAATACCTTATAAACTTCTATAAGGCTCTTATAAAACTCCTTATTTGTTTAAATCATCCCTTTTATAAGATTCCTGTACTGAGTCCAGAGATTTTAAACCCAAAGCTCGCTGTATGCGAGCTTTCTAGTGCACGCAATAACCCGCCAGATGGCTCCAACCTCAACAATCGATTTTCCTGGTTCCGCACTGAAGTTCTAAATAACATTATGTTTTATTGCGCGCCTCTTGCCGTTTCCATGAACTTTTATCATTTGTTCGCGTAATAAATAATTCGTAAATGCCATAAATACACGGGTGAGAATAAAAAATGTATCCCGTTTCGATTGGTAGGGGGCAAGAAACTTGGTTCAGTTAAGGGAATTACAAATATTGATTCGAAGTTCAGTTGACCTTTGAATGTTTAGGTTTTAAATATATCGGTATCTTTTAGATAAGAAAGTATTTGGGGCGATATTTGGTGGAGTGGAGAGTTGATTTATTCTTATTTAACGACTTTTTTTTTGTTTCATGCAGGGCCAGAACTTAATAAAACTACACAAATAATTTTACTGTATAGGGTTTGGTTTAGAAATATCACATCACTTTTAATTCAAGCGCGACATCTTCAAAATGGATAAATATATTTTGCTACACAATGTGGTTTATTAAAATGCATGAATGTTTTTTTAAAACTTATTACAATTTTTAAGATAATTGTCTACTTAAGTAAATATCCGAGCTTTTGATTAAAGATGATAAAATAATGTTATTAATGTTTTTATATAGAGTTTTGCTAATTATTTAACAGTTATACAGGGTGTCCCAATTACACCGCCAAAAAGTAGGTGCATATTCCTGAGTGAAAATGATGACCATTTGTCAAATATTTTGTTATCCGAAAATGCTTCCTTTCAAAGCTAGAGACCTCCAAAGTTGCAAGAAAAAAAAAACAAAAAATCGAATACATCCTAGCCGTTTAAGCTAGAGCTATCAAACTTGGCCGAAATGTGTAGGTGTTCCCCATTGACTTTGTGGGATAATTAGAAAGAAAACACGTAATTGGAAGTATGATTTATAGTCAGGTTATCCGCTTACCATATTCAGAATTTTTTTCTCTGGAATAAAATTGAAAATGTCATTCGTCCATAAGAAACTACGACTTAAGAGGAAAAAATTCGTCCCTTTCTGTTTTTTGCTGTAAACGTAGCCGTTTTCGAGAAAATTAGCGCTAAAGATGCATCGCATATTTATTCTTGTTTAATAGATCTTTATAAAATTGTAATCCTTTACAAAACAAAGAATTTTGAGTATAATTTTGTTTCCTGATCAGAATTATGGGTTATATATTGTAACAAAAAATTTAGAAGCAGGTTATTTATATATATTTTTTTAAAATTTAAACCCTAATTGAGTCTGTAACAATTCAATCTGGTCTTTGAAACCAATGAGCAGTTTAAATTTTAGAAATAAAATACTGGGCCATTATTTATTATTTAAATAGGGAGCTCTGCACAACATCTGATGATACTTTTTTGCTTTTAGATTTCGAATCTTACAAAAAAATTCGATGTTTTAGGACGTGTGAATAAAATAATATTACTCTGCAGGGAGGTAGTTTCCTTGGGTACTAGGCTGTAACTTATCAATGCCCCATCGTAACTATTCGATTTTATTTGCTTACTTCATTAAAAAAACTGTATTAAAAGTGGCCAAAATATTTTGAATCAAGCTTTGCATCTCAAAATAAATACACGAAGTCATAAAAAGTAAACATCAACCAAAACTAAGTTTAGAATGTATTTGTTATTGTATTTTTGGCATGCGAGTATACCTGCTACTAAAATATTAAATGCAAATTACAGGTAACCTATCAGGTGATGTTTTTTTTTGTTGACGTACAACGTACGTTTGTTGAGGTCGGAGAGTTCAACACACCACCGTAAATTTTTCATTTACAGCCAATGCTTTCACTGCTAGTGCTAGTATAGGTTTTGCTTTACGACTTCGAAGAACCCCTGAATTATTAAGTGCAACTCCTAAAGAAAATCAATTGATTTATAGCAACGAACGAATGTACGACAACCGTGACAAGTAAATATTTACCGTTTCCACTCGATTCGTCTGAAAATGCCAATTTGGCTGATCAAATGTTGTAATGTTTACCGAAATTAGGACGGGGATTTATGACTGAATTTATTTTTCGCTAAATTCTTGTTTCTGTTGTGTATAATTACGGAGTTATTTTATTAACTCGTGAACGTCCGCCGTACTCAATGTGTTTTTTAGGTTGTGGAGCCACCTGTCTTTAAAATATTGCGTTATTTTTACCCAATGGTCTAACGGACCCGATCGGTACGAGCGCGCAGCGCGAGCAGTACAAATATCTGTTATATTGATTTTCAAGAGCAATAACGAGTGTTGTAAATAAAAATTTTAGCCATTCGATTGTTCATCTCCAAAGAAGATGACCCGCTTAGTTATAATCGATATAAGTATCTCGGGAACGGAGATACATGGGACTCGCATCAAACGAAAGGTAATTTTTGCGCGAAGAGAATTCCACGCGCAAGAACGGGTTTAACGGTGAAGGAGCTCCTACGGGCTACGGGACTCCGCAATTGCTAGTAAGAAAATACACTTCAACAAACGTTAAGCCATGGAACGAGCTCGCTGTACATCTTTTTCCTAACTGACGTCAGTACAAAAATGCTTTAGCACAACAGCATTATTACACAGAGTGTAAACACAGGTTAATACAACATCCAATGATTGTCCTGCCATCCATTCGCCTTTTTTTATTGTCCTTTATACGTGTGGTTGTCTAGCCAACGCGATTCGCGGCTGATCTTCTGTAAATATGTTATTGGATAAAAATCTCTATTCGCTTGAACACAAAGGTAAACTTATTATGTTCGGCTGGACCATCAAAGCAGCCATAAACAATGAAATGACAATGTTTACCAACATGTGACCATTCCCACGCCGACTGGTAAACAACTCAATTAGCAGACTAGCCGGAGGCTACGTCTTTCACAATCCAGTGCAAAATAGTAAAGACAGAAGAGCAGATACAGCTAATAATTTTTTTTAACAAGAAAAATAAGCTTGAATTATTTTTAATAATTTTTACGGGGTATCTCTTTTACCGTATCAGTTAGCGAAGATCTGATATCCGTCTCTTGGGCTAATTTGTTGATAAAAGAACGCCAGTGTTATCAGATTTTTTATATCGCTTTCCATTTTGGCACTATAGAAGAAAAATACAATTTCATCACTTTTGATATTTTGCTAGAGAAATGTGAAAAGCCTTGGATCAACATAAAATACTACAGGTTCTTATGCGGCGTTGTCACAAAAAAAAAATGATTTTAAAATTTTTTCAAGATGTTAAGTCGTTATTTAAAAAATTCTCCCAAAGTTATTTTTCGAAGTACAGAGTTGTAATTTGGTAACGACATGCAGAAAACATTGCTCTATTCGCTCGATACGAAAAAGTTTGAATCACGCATACAGGGTGTTCATAAATAGGTGGCAACTTCCATGATTTTCAAAAGCTCGTGACCCAATTTTTTCAAAGGCAAACCCCTGTATTTTTTGTCATCGAATTCGTCTTTAAGAGAGCTTCATTTTTTCTTAAGTATGTCCTATACCCAAAACTCATACTTTTCGAGATACTCGACATTTTTTCTTTGTAAAACTTTAGTACCATCCAAAGTTTAGATTCTAAACCCACGTTAAGCGCTATATTGCAACACCTCGTATTTTAATATTTTATTATTACCCTAGACACTGAGCAAAAAAGCTCATAAAATTCCGTCAGAAAATAATCTAAACCTAAAGCATATCCACCTAATAATAGCCTGTCAAACTTTCATTCATTCAACAACGTTATAAATTTGCGTCGCGGCTGTGATAATACTTAGCCACCTACGATTCGATTCTATGCTGTCACTTTGTCACAGCCCGCATTATAAAAATAATACTTACGCTTTTTATTTCATGTAAGCATCCACCTACACGTATTTTGTAAAGCTTTGGCGTATTCATTTAAACGCATAAGTACGGTAAATATACGTTCGAGGTCTGTTCAAAACAACCGAACTTTTTGTAAAACATTTATTTTACAGTATTTAAAGCTTATTGGCCTTTACCTCCTTCAAAGCACTCTGCTTCTCTAGAGATACAATTATTCTAGCGGTGTTTCCACTTTGTCATACAGTCCTGTGGAATGCTTCTTTGAGTATCGACTACATTTCTCTTTGATGTCGTCAAAAGTGTTAAAACTAGAGGTCCTTTGAGCACCGATTTTAATTTGGGAAATAAAAAGAAGTCACACGGGGTCAGGTCAGGTGAGTAGGGAGGCTGGCGTAGGACAGTCATTTGATTTTTTGTACAAAACTCACGAGGTGACAAGGCTGGGTGGGCACGCGCGTTGTCGTGGTGGAAGAACAATGAATTTTCGCGCCACAACGCTGATCTCATCTTGCGAATTTTTTCTCGCAACCTTTTCAACACACCTTCGTAGTAATGGCGGTTGGTTGTCCTTAGGGCAAAAATTCAAGTTACAACGAATGCAGCGCTGCCAACCGAACGTCGCTAGGACCATCAGCTGCCGCGCAATATCAAAAGTTCGATAATATTTTTTGAACACCTCGTATTTGAAAGATAATTGGCCTAATTTGTCTCTTAGGGTAAAACAAAGTTGATTAACCCTTTGTCAGGCGCCTGATGGAGGGTAAAAACTTAAGCAAACGCAGTACAAGAATACGGCCAAAGAATTAAAGGCGGTTTAGACTGTAATAAACAATATCGTAATCCACCATCCATCAGAACAAATTTGTCTAATTTGGGGTAATCCCAGTTGCGTATGAAATTGTTTTGTACGCTTGGATAACAAAATCCTCCCCGGTTCCAGTTTAATGCATAATTAGATTTCCACCTTCCTTATAATTTATACGCGGGCGCGATCCTCTGTTTCTACAAAATCCGCGCTCTGCATGGAATACATTGTGCTAAACGTATCAATTACTTGAATAATCTAGGCGGTTATATCGATTTGGGAACTTTTCGCAGTCCATTGGGTCGGTTTCACGTAATAATTTAGAGGGGAAGTTTAAAAAACTGCGGAATTAAGCAAGAGATTAGGTAATTTTTCGAGTTAATGAGCTAGTAAAATGGATATCTGCGCTCGGATGGTAATTCTCTTTGTGGAATCTACTTGGGTATCGTTGTATATGTACTTTACTAGTTAACTGTGATGTATGTGCGATAATCTCAACTGTTTCCGGGTGCTTACAACCGTATTTGTAATCTTGGATTCCGTTTTGCTAAATGTACATACATGCATGATGCAAATACGTTCATTAACCCTTATGTATTAATCATACATTGCTGTAGTTGCAATGTTCCGTTCAATTTTAGCGAGATAAATAGCAATTACAAATACAACAATTTTAAGTCTTTATTTAAAAAATTCTCCCGAAGTCATTTTTCAAAGCACAGAGTTGTAATTTGGCAAAGCCATGCAGAAAACATTGCTCTATTCGCTCGATACGAAAAAGTTTGAATCACGCATACAGGGTGCTCATAAATAGGTGGCAACTTCCATGATTTTCAAAAGCTCGTAACTCAATTTTTTCAAATGCAAACCCCTATATTTTTTTGTCATCAAATTCCTCTTTAAGAGAGCTTAATATTTTGTTTAGTATGTCCTATATCCAAAACTCATACTTTTCGAGATATTCGACATTTTTTCTTCTAACCGTTATTGAAGCAAATAGAGTGCCATGACACTTCACTAACGACAAAAACTTTTATTTCCTGAATTATTGCATTTACACTATGAATTTTACTTTACAAGAGTAAATTGATATGGTTTATTCACCATTTCGTGTATTTAATTATTAATAGTAGGTAGATATTTAGCTTATAACTTAAGCAATAAATAAATTGGCAAACAAATAAATTTTAATATTGTTATGAACTTTGATAGTGTTTCTAAACCTGAGGAGCGCGCCCCCCTTGAGAGCGCGCCATACCTCAAAGGGAGCGCGAAAAAAAAATGAAAAATGAATGAATTTATTGAAACCATAAAAAACATTAAATAAATTCTGTAAATAAAATAATAGAACATAAAATTCATACATAACTAAAAACACGAAATGGTGAATAAACCACATCAATTTGCTCTTGTAAAGTAAAACTGAAATTATTTTTTTTGTGATTTTGCTAAATACGTATAATATGTATGTGTTCCTTTACCTAAATGGAAACTATAAGTAAGTGTTTTTATCCTCATTAAAAAAAAAATTGTAGGGGTGGGGGCGACCTGATTAAAAAAAAAAATTCAGAAAAAGTTCGGCCATAAAACTGTAATTTTGGATGATGGTAAAGTACTTCACATTATCTAACTTTGCAATTTAAACACGTTTGAACATCTAAAATTTAAAAAAAATCGCCTGAGGCGCATTTTATCTCCTCCTCACTTTTTGTGTGTGTATTTAGAGGGGCGCCAAATTCTGGAACCACCCCGGACGGCACAAACTCTAGCTACGCCACTGTATATCCCTAATTATAACCTCCTTAAATATACAGGGTGCACCACGACCCTGAGATTCTTCGATAGCTCCTTTATTAATGAAAATATCAAAAAATGTTTAATACAAATATTGTGCGAACCTATTTTCTACATAACCTGAAATTATTTTCAAATATACAGGGTGTTTCGTTTGACCGGCACATATAAAAATGTAATTTTTTTAAATAGAACACCCTGTATATGTTTACATTTTTGGATTCTTCTTAAAATTTACTTTAAAAAATGTATTAGGTTATATAGGTCTTAAGTCAACCGTTTTCGTAAAATTTACATTTTTGTGAAAATTTTGAGCAATACAGCACTTTCAACTTTTTTTAACATTAAAGTTATTTAAAAAAGCGGTAAAATTTCGTTTAAAATTTAGATTGACAATAGATTAATTAACACTTTGCGCTAGCTACATTTTAAAAATATTATACAGGGTGTTTTTTACGCTTGGTCAAACTTGTGAAACTTTAAACATCGATAAGTCATTTTTCTTAAATGCAACACCCTGTATATTTTTACATTTTCTTGTAGAGAATTTCATTGTCTTTCGAAATTATTAAGCATGTCCTATACCTAAAGTTAATATTTTTCGAGCTATCTCGATTTTTATTAGTATTACTAAGGCAATTAAAATATTTTAAAGTGGGCCATGGACGTAAGTCGTAATTTTTCAAAAAATTTTTAAACAAAAGAATAAAAAGAGCTGCAACTTTAATTTTAGGCTAAAAATGTACCCCATTTTACCGAAATTTATCCTATAAATTGTTCAAGGTTATGTCCTTGTTCTACGCACAGCCGTAGACCTTGTCCGAAAGACTCTAGCTCCCTTTATAACATTTCGGGGGTTATACCATCAAAAGCAACACAAAATCCTGTTCTGCACATCTTCAGCAGTTGTTGGGGGGTCTTGATACACTTGTTTTATGGGTCCCCACAAAAATAAATCTATAGGGGTAAGATCAGGTGACCTAGGTGGCCAGGAGATTGGTCTTCCTCGCCCTATCCATCTATTAGGATATTCTGTGTTCGGCAACTGCGTTACAGCTGTGTTGCTTTTAATGGTATAACCCCCGAAATGTTATCAAGAGTGCTAGAGTCTTTGAGACAACATCTACGGCTGTGCGTAAAACGAACAAGGATATCATTTTAAACAATTTATACGATAAATTTCGGGGAAAAGGGGTACATTATTGGACTAAAATTAAAGTTGGAGCTCTTTTTATTCTTTTGTTTAAAAATTCTTTGAAAAATTACGACTTACGTCCATGGCCCACTTTAAAATATTTTAATTGCCTTAGTAATACTAATAAAAATCGAGATAGCTCGAAAAATATTAACTTTAGGTATAGGACATGCTTAATAATTTCGAAAGACAATTAAATTCTCTACAAGAAAATGTAAAAATATACAGGATGTTGCATTTAAGAAAAATGACTTATCGATGTTTAAAGTTTCACAAGTTTGACCAAGCGTAAAAAACACCCAGTATAATATTTTTAAAATGTAGCTAGCGCAAAGTGTTAATTAATCTATTGTCAATCTCAATTTTAAAAGAAATTTTGCCGCTTTTTTAAATAACTTTAATGTTAAAAAAAGTTGAAAGTGCGGTATTGCTCAAAATTTTCACAAAAATGTAAATTTTACGAAAACGGTTGACTTAAGACCCATATAACCTTATACATTTTTTAAATTAAATTTTAAGAGGAATCCAAAAATGTAAAAATATACAAGGTGTTCTATTTAAAAAAATTAAATTTTTATATGTGCCGGTCAAACGAAACACCCTGTATATTTGAAAATAATTTCAGGTTATGTAGAAAATAGGTTCGCACAATATTTGTATTAAACATTTTTTGATATTTTCATTAATAAAGGAGCTATCGAAGAATCTCAGGGTCGTGGTGCACCCTGTATGTAGTTCTTTTTCCCAACAGAAGATACTTATTAAGTATCATAACATAGTCATAACAGCTCGATATGAAAAAAAAAACGCGGAATATTTTGCACGCTTTGAAACAATAAAACAAACTAAATATATTACTCACAAAGTCGTAACTCATACGCATCTACGCCAATGCCATCCAAAAAACTATGACATAAAACCGCGTTTAATGCGCGCATCAATCAAACGGAAACTAAATCAAAACGAACCGACATTTATTCATGGAAATCGCAGTCATGCGATCGTCCTCGTTTCGAGTGCGGCACTCCCAGCCGCCTAATTGAAAACAACTAGGAGCTACAAATTTTTGATAACCGTCACGTGACCAGATAACAAACAATCGCGCATTGTGGCGGTTATCATGCACCGGAAATACTTATGGCAAGCGTAAGTCATGTTAATGTTTCCGCGGCAAAGCGCGGAAAGTCTGCGAGGGATACCAGCGAAAGCAATGTGTTGTCTCAACATCAACGGATAGTATTTACAGGTAAAATTGTTTTTGGAAAAACCTGACCACAATATGGCAAAACAACACAAATTTTTAGGTATAAAAATAAAATTACGATGAAAATAAGATCGTGGCGCTTAAAATTATGAATTCTCAAACAGCTTACGACAAAAAATGGTCTTCACAGGTACACAGGCGATGTAGGGGAGAATTGCCTTAATTGGACCATCGCCTAGGCAGGGCCACTATCCTAACTTGACCTGTATAAGGCATTTGCGCCATAAAATAGGCGATTTTGTTTGTATGGACATAAACTAGACTGATGTAAATGTGTCTTACCGCACAGCCTGCATGCATAGTAAGTGAGTCCTAACGCACGGTAAGCAAAACGCACACGCCAAGAAAGATCGAAGGCTTACGTCAAAATTGACAAGACAACGTAATTACATGTGTATATTAGCCAAAAAGCCGTTAAAATCGTAGGTGTCATGTGATCGTAGAAAAAGTCAGCTACATAACACGAGTTGTAAAGTAATTACGCACTTTTGGACTTTTCCATTGGTGCGTAATATGCTTTTTACAACTCTAGTTATGTAATATACTATATTGTATCTGAAGAAAGTGAACTTGTCGGGCTACAATTTAATGTGATGGTTTTATTAATCTAGTTTAAACATAGGGTTGGATGAAATATTTTAAAATATTTATAAAAGTTGCCCGCGTTGGACCACAAGCAGTCGTCTGAATTGAACCGGTCCATCGTCTTCTTGGACTAAAGGAACAGCCTAGAAAGCAGTTGTAATAACAATTAATCGTCATAAATTGGAATTGGATCAAGCCAGAAGAGAAAAAAATTAATTAAGTAAAATCAACAAATGCTGGACGTAAAAAACAAAGAATAAAAACTAAGACGACATGGTTTTGTATAATATGTGGGGAAACAAAGGAAGAAATGATGAAAGAATGCATAAAAAGTCACACTTAGGTCCATACACATGTGCTGGAGTGAGTTCAAAAATCAAAAAGTACTTGTGCTTAAGGAAATAGTAATGGTGGTCCATCCTGGAAAATCAGTTTCATTGATTCGACTGATGACACAATTTAAATGTGCAGATTTTTCACTGTTCTAAATTGTATTCAAAAAAAAATTAAATTACATTATTTTAAAGAAGTAAATTTCAAAAAAAATCTACTACTTTCTTTTTAGTAAAAATACTTTCATATCCCTGTATATTGAAAAAAGTTTAGGTGGTCCAAATTCGGTAACCCTCCCCCAGAACCAACAGAGAAAACCTTCTTCGAAAATAATTGATTAGTTAGAGGCACCCCTGACATAAAAGAATTTATGCGCAGCTAAAATGAATAACCCATATCATTCGAACTTTCAACGAACGAAACTTTTTGGTTTATTGGCCGGAAATATCGCTTTATCAAAATTGGCAACCTACAAATAATATGTTAATTTAATAATTCTCCTAGATATACATTTAAATTTTAACCTGATCCATTTATAGCGATATAGTGTGTTATCAACAGTAAACACTTATATAATTTGTTTATTTAAATGTTGGGTTTAATAATTTTTGATTACTTAATTTAAATACTGAATAAGACAACCTTAAGCAAACATATTTTACAACAAAATTCTACCAAACTTAATAGGGCATTGATTTAACTTGAATAATCAGCTGTGGAAAATGCTCCACAATCACCTGCATATACAGTGTGTCCAAAAGGTATGGAATATGCTATATATCTCACAATCAGTAAATATCCACTTTAGGGAAAAATGTTTTGAATAAAAGTTGTTTGGTACCTACTTAGTTTTCCACCATAAGACAATTTTTTTTTAATCGAATAACAAAAGCGCAATGAAAAACAATTGAATTTTTTTAAATGGCAATGTACCCCCTATATTATACTCATTTGATAGAGATTTTTTTTCTCTTTTCAGTGATTGAAAACTTTAGTACCCTTACTTAAGCAACTTTTTGAGAAAAAAGCAAAATTAGTTTAATTGTTTAGTATTTATTTAACAGAAACATAATGAGAATTGATTTTTTTTTGACGAAATCTACAATAAGTGTTCAAACTGCGAACCATTTATAGCTTGGCAATGATAAACTCTGTTTTTAAACCCGTTTATAATATTCCCAACTATTTCAGGTGTAATTTCTCTAATACGATCTTTTAAATTTTCGATATTCTCCGGCCTCTTAGCATAAACTTCATTTTTAAGGTGACCCCATCATTGAAAAGAAAAAAAAATTCTCTATCAAATGAGTATAATATAGGGGTACTTTGCCATTTGAAAAAAAAATACAATTATTTTTCATTGCGCTTTTGTTATTCGAAAAAAAATAATTAATTTTGTCTTATGGTGGAAAACTAAGTATCAAACTACTTACTAAACCTCAAAAAGCCCGTGTGTAAGAACTTGCCAAGAAACTTTGAATCTGTTTATCAATAGCGCGCACCAATTTTTTTTTCAAAAATTGAGACAGAAGACGAAACACACTTCTCTTTTTGATGCTCCTGCCCGCTAAGAGAGTCGTGTAGATTTAGAAAGATGAGGAAACTCCGATATTAAGCAAGAACTAGCAAGTAATGGAAAAAAAGTATGCAGTTTTGTAAAGAAGTACATTCCTTATGAACTCCAATAATTAATAAAATATATTCGTAGCATTTTGGGTGGCTGTAAAGAATTAACGATTAAAAAAAAAAACTTCAATTAAATATTTGCAGTAATTTTGTACTTTGATACTGACTTAATTGAGGAATTATTCGTAAAAGCTTCATTTTTAAAGAATCAACTCAAATAAACGAAATAATTCGTCATTCATAAACGTTTTAATAAAATATGACTCTCTTTTAAGTGATTCAATTAATTGCAAAATTTTTAATACCCAATTTATCACACAATGCAGCCTTTTTCAATCCTATTTAATTACAAATTTGAGCCCATTAAAGAAACTCATACCCACTCGTTAATCCAACACCTACACTAGCTTAAAACATTTGTGAACGTATGATTTTTATTTGCACGCTTCGTTCGAACAAGGTGGCCGTGTTTAAAACCTACTTTTGCTAATGAACAAACGAAATTAGAACTGCAAATCCGGGATTTAAAAAGCTTTAGGGAAAATAGCGATCGTAATTAGATTTTAAAACGGGTCTCTGGATACAAATCACTCGGTGATCAGGTATTTTATGCCTGAATAATGAATATTAAGTGGGTGGTTTGTTAAACCAACGTAATATACTTGAACAGAAAATCTGTAACGATAATAAAAAAGGTGTATGTAGTTTTAAGCTGTGAGGTTCATTATTTAATTAATTTAAATGAACCAATAGACAAAACACGATTATATTAATTTGTGGTTTTAGGTTAGTACGTTGTTTTGCTAATGCAAACTTAAGCATACATTAAAATACGCGGAACCCTACTTAATAGCCTCATCTAAGAACCAATAATTTATGTGCCTGCTATAATTTTCAGTATCAATTTTATGTTCTTGTTGTGTTAATAAATAGTTTTGGTGTCGATATAGTATTGAAAGCTGCTAGCTTGTCTATTAGTTCTCCATCCACTCCAAATTGTATTACATATTTTTCGTTTGCTACTGCCATGATTTTAGTTTCATTTTTGTTCATTTAAATTCTAAATTCGTTAATACTTGGTTCCAGATATTTAAGCTTTCTCCTAGGTCCTTTTGACTTTCTGCTATGATAGCTAAATCATCTGCGAAGGCGCATTCTGATATATTAATACGTTCTAGTTGTCTGTAGTTAATATAAACAACCGCATTTTCTGTTTTTAAACCTTAATATCATGTACTGAGCGGGCATACCCTATCGAGTTTTCCAAACACGTTGTGTGTACAATCCTAGCCTGTATTATTTACACATTCGAATTGAGAGCTTTGTATTAAACCCGAAGTTCGCAACTGTGCACTTCACTGTTACATTATGTTGGTATTTCTGTAGACGATACTGTTTAATCGCGGGTATGTGTTTGTTGTGGTTAGGACTGTGTGACAATCGTTTTACGAAGTAGGCTGTGTGCTTATTTGTATATTAACCGCTTCGCATCGACGATAGGCCATAATGCGTATGGCAATTTATTATTTACTTAAAAGCAATTTTGATGAATAATACAGCATGGTGAACACAAAAAAGTAATTTGTGTACAGCACTGGCGTGTGTCTAATTATTTATATCGATTTCAAATAAAAAACGTATTTGCATGACAAAGAACTAGAGATACAATAACTATGTGTGTATTTGGGCTCTAAAAATACTGTACTGAAAACGTTTGCAAACTAGGCATTTTTTTAAACTTAGCAGCACATTTCGTTTTAAACCTTTAACTGAAAAAAATTACCTGCTGTTTCATTTTTAACTTTGTTAACTTTAAGCCAAACTTATGATACTTTTTGATGATTAACTTTTTGCTTCTTTGTGCACAAACAAAACGTCAACAACCTTTCCAAAACGTCCTTAATTAAATTTAAAGTTTGTTTTTAAAAGCACGCACAACTGCAGTTGACAACGCAAAAGATATCGCGCAGACCCGGAGATTAAATTTTAAATTAATAAGGGCGATATGATACTTTCATACATATACCACTTCTGCTCTGTAAATTGTCGTCGGCTCCTGTCGGAGATGACAGCATCGCTAGTGTCTGTCCCAAGACGCAAACACGATGGAAAATCGGAACAAAACAGGATGGCCTCAGATACGTACAAGCGATAAACAACTGCTAAAATTATCCATGGCGCAGATAATGTCCAGTTAGCACGCCTTTGGGACTATTTATATTTACGATCTTATCGCGCACCCACGCCAAAAAAACAGTTGAATCAATATGTTGTTGATTAGATTTTGTTACGATATTTTATTGCAACGAAATCATGTTTGTAATAAGATATTCGTCCGTAAACAGCAGGTGCATGTTTCAAAGATAAACAGACTTGTGCAATAATTCGCTGAAAAGGCTGTTGGCAGAAAAATACCGTTTTCCAAAAACTTACAGCTGGATGTTATGAACGTTAATAATTACTTATTTATTAGCAAAGTAAGGACTACCATTGGGTAAACCTTGGACTAAGTTTGAGCATTATTAATTTAGGCTAAAATTAAACTGCTCATTGGTCTCAAAGACCAGATTTCACTGTTGTAAACTCTATCAGGGTTTAATATAAAAAATTAAATGCAATATCAGCAAATTAAACCGTCGTTAGTGTTAAAAATATCACGTGAAAGTAAAAGTTTTGATGCAAACTTTGCGTGTACGAACTTAACTAGACTGAATTAATACAACAACAAAATTGTTACCTAGTCTCAAAAGTTACATATCACATGGTCGATAAAATCAGAGCCTATTCGACCAAGATTAACTCCTGTTGTTGATATTTTCACCGCATAGAGTAGAAGAAAATAAACACCTGGAACAAAAGAAAAACACATAAATAATCTTTTAAATTACGCGCTGAAATAGTCTTAATACTATTCGTAAACTATGTACAAAAATTTTTGATAAATGTTAAGAATTCTAATTGATTTTTATTTTTTTTACTAGTGTTTACAGTCATTTATAAACATGCATACTCATCAAATAAAAATTTAAAACTTTTAGTAGGTAGATACGCTGGAATTGTCCATGTTAATAAAATTTTTAGATATTGCAATTTTTTTTAAGGTAGAAAGCCTGTTTAAATAATGTTTTTAATCAAAAAACTATAACTGATTGTTAAACGCAGAAGATATTTGATTTTCCAGTTTTGAAAACGAAGAACCTTAGCTCAAAGTATTTAACTCATTTTAAAGAATTGCCAAATCATTTTCTGATTAGTTTTTTATTTCCTTCACAAATGTAGCAAGTTCATAAATAATTGTGCCCAAGCTATTGGCAGTGTGTTAAGTTTATAAAACTGTAAAACTTAATTATTTTTCAGCTGTTCAATGGATAAGTTTACATTAAAATTCAGCAATGATAATAAAGTAAGCCATTCACGTTTCATTTTTATATGCAACGGAAATAAAAATGAGAATAAAAAACCATATTACATGGGCAAATTAATATCTCGGTTATTACAGTAGGTACGAAAAAATGTTTAATACAAAAGTTGTTTGGCATCACAAGTTGCATTAGAAAATAATTTTTTTTAACTATACAGGGTGTTTATTTTTCACGTGGCAATATGCAACTTTGTTATTTTAAATACACACCCTGTATATTTTTAAGTATTCTTGTAGATAAATGAATTATCTTTAAAAAACGTCAAGCATGTCCTATGCCTAAATTTAATATATCTCGAGTTATTTTGATTTTAATAATTTATTGTAAAATTCTGGTGGAGGTGCCGGGTGTATCAAAAAGTTTAAACAAATTAATTAATACCTCTGTTATTACAGTAGGTACAAAAAAATGTTTAATACAAAAGTTGTTTGGCATCACGAGTTGCATAAGAAAATAAATTTTTTAACTATACAGAGTGTTTATATTTCACGTGACCATATGCAACTTTGTTATTTTAAATACAACACCCTGTATATTTTTACGTATTCTTGTAGATAAATGAATTATCTTTAAAAAATGTTAAGCATGTCCTATGCCTAAAATTAATATTTCTTGAGTTATTTTGATTTTAATAGTTTGTTGTAAAATTCTGGTGGAGGTGCCGGGTGTATCAAAAAGTTTAAACAAATTAATTAATACCTCTGTTATTACAGTAGGTACAAAAAAATGTTTAATACAAAAGTTGTTTGGCATCACGAGTTGCATAAGAAAATAATTTTTTTAACTATACAGGGTGTTTATTTTTCACGTGACCATATGCAACTTTGTTATTTTAAATACAACACCCTGTACATTTTTACGTATTCTTGTAGATAAATGAATTATCTTTAAAAAATGTCAAGCATGTCCTATACCTAAATTTAATAGTTCTTGAGTTATTTTAATTTTAATAATTTATTATAAAATACTGGTGGAGGTGCCAGATCTATCAAAAAGTTTAAACAAATTAATTAATATCTCGGTTATTACAGTAGGTACACAAACATGTTTAGTACAAAAGTTGTTTGGCATCACGAGTTACATAGGAAAACATTTTTTTTAAATATACAGAGTGTTTATTTTTTACGTGATAATATGCAACTTTGTTATTCTAAATACAACACCCTGTATATTTTTACGTATTCTTGTAGATAAATGAATTATCTTTAAAAAACGTCAAGCATGTCCTATGCCTAAAATTAATATTTCTCGAGTTGTTTTAATTCTAATAATTTATTGTAAAATTCTGGTGGAGGTGCCGGGTGTATCAAAAAGTTTAAACAAATTAATTAATATCTCGGTTATTACAGTAGGTACAAAAACATGTTTAGTACAAAAGTTGTTTGGCATCACGAGTTGCATAAGAAAACATTTTTTTAAAATATACAGAGTATTTATTTTTTACGTGATAATATGCAACTTTGTTATTCTAATTACAACACCCTGTATATTTTTACGTATTCTTGTAGATAAATGATTATCTTTAAAAAACATCAAGCATGTCCTATGCCTAGATTTAATATTTCTCAAGTTGTTTTAATTTTAATAATTTATTGTAAAATTCTGGTGGAGGTGCCGGGTGTGACAAAAAGTTTAAACAAATTAATTAATATCTCGGTTATTACAGTAGGTACAAAAACATGTTTCGTACAAAAGTTGTTTGGCATCACGAGTTGCATAAGAACACATTTTTTTAAAATATACAGAGTGTTTAATTTTAACGTGATAATATGCAACTTTGTTATTCTTAATACAACACCCTGTATATTTTTAGGTATTCTTGTAGATAAATGAATTATCTTTAAAAAACGTCAAGCATGTCCTATAAATAAATTTAATATTTCTCGAATTATTTTGATTTTAATAATTTATTGTAAAATTCTGGTGGAGGTGCCGGTTGTATCAAAAAATTTAAACAAATTAATTAATACCTTTGTTATTACAGTAGGTACAAAAAAATGTTTAATACAAAAGTTGTTTGGCATCACGAGTTGCATAAGAAAACATTTTTTTTAACTATACAGGGTGTTTATTTTTCACGTGCCATTATGCAACTTTGTTATTTTAAATACAACACCCTGTACATTTTTACGTATTATTTATTAATTAATATCTCGGTTATTACAGTAGGTACAAAAACATGTTTAGTACAAAAGTTGTTTGGCATCACGAGTTGCATAAGAAAACATTTTTTTTTAAATATACAGAGCGTTTATTTTTTACGTGATAATATGCAACTTTGTTATTCTAAATACAACACCCTGTACATTTTTACGTATTCTTGTAAATAAATGAATTATCTTTAAAAAACGTCAAGCATGTCCTATGCCTAAATTTAATATTTCTCGAGTTGTTTTAATTTTAATAATTTATTGTAAAATTCTGGTGGAGGTGCCGGGTGTATCAAAAAGTTTAAACAAATTAATTAATATCTCGGTTATTACAGTAGATACAAAAAAATGTTTAATACAAAAGTTGTTTGGCATCACGAGTTGCATTAGAAATTATTTTTTTTAACTATACAGGGCGTTCAGTTTTCACGTGCCAATATGCAACTTTGTTATTTTAAATACAAAACCCTGTATATTTTTACGTATTCTTGTAGATAATTTATTTACCGATAAAAAACATTCAATATGTTCTATATCTACAATTAATATTTCTGGAGTTATTTTGATTTTAACATTTTGTCGAAAAAATATAATGGCCACACAAATTATTTCACACCGTCGTTATTAGATTAACATACATTCGCTGAAAATTGTACGTTAACAACCCGAAACTCACAGCAATAAATAATAAAATGAAAGCAACGTACGCTTTCACTTTTAACAAACCGAGTTTTTTTTATAAATGGGCCTTTTAACAGACGTAAATACCACGTCAACTCATGTTAGAGCAAAGCGCATGCTGAATTTTTTATTTAGGAATGTAATGAGTCCTGGGAAGTTGGCTGTGTGCGATGCATAAAAACGTTATGAGGTTGTTAGAAGTATATTACAGGGCACAGAATGATTGATGATGTGGTATTTGGTTCCGGTGCACATGGGACGGCCTTCAGATTCCTGTCGTATACGTCCTCGTGTGTGAATATTTATGTAAATGGTGTATATCAACGGAATTTTGAATCAAGCAACTGCTGCTGGGCCAAAACGTTAAGGGAATAAAAGGCAACTTAATCTTGCTGCCTCCCTCGGGTCAATACGACCCATTTTTAAATTCAGTTTGTTATATCTTATATGTCCTTTGATATATTTCATTAATATTGTATGACTTGTTTATTCAGTTGCTAATATTCACTTTTAAAATTATTTTTCCTACGACCACTAAGGTAACTGACTCTTACTGTACAGCCTGCATGCATAGTAAGTGGATCCTTACGCAAAGTAAGCAAAAGCACAGTTTTTTAAAGAAATGATCAAAGTAGACTCACGTTAAACACTTCCTGCATGCCTAAGTAAGTGAGTTATAACGCACGGTAAGCAAAACGCACACTTGTCTAGAAATGTCAAAGTAGGCTTACATCAAAATTGCCAAGACAACGTAATTACATGTGTATATTAGCCAAAAAGCGGTTAAAATCGTAGGTATTATGTGATCGTAGAAAAAGTAAGCTACATAACACGAGTTGTGAAGAAATTACGCACTCGCTGCAACGCGACTCCGTGCGCAATTTTTCCACTCGTTCGTAATATGCTTCTTACAATGCTTATTATGTAACACACTATTATATCATAGAACATCTATTATTGTCTCAACTTTTCATGTTATTTGCTAAATTTAAATTGGTTATTGCAAGTAGTGGCTTTAAAGTTTATTAAAATAATATCTCGTGATATGTAATCCATTTTTTATATTCACAGCGTCTGGTCATCACGATCCGAAGGACCAAAAGTGTGTGGTGTAACGAAGGGAAACAGCATGGTCAAGGCATGTACAAGGTGGCCAAAAATTAACTTTAAAACTTTCATTTCAAATCATTCCTAAAATAAATACAAAACGGTAAATGTTTTCATAAACATTATTTTGACCAATTAGGCGCAAGATGAGAAAAACAACGAAAAATCACGCTGCGCTAATTTTACGAGCCAGGACCTTCTCCTTAACGCATTTTTTGTGTCCAATGATAAAGAATCCGATAAAAAAATAAAAAGGGTTAAGGGGCAGTTAAAAGCAGTTCCGAACAATAAGAATTGCACGAGCAAAAGCAAGAAAATTCAAATTTACGAGGCTCTAAGCCATAATTGTCGAGTAAGAGGGTGCTATATCACTTTTAAGTTTCGCACCAAATTTTAAAACGTCTTCATTTCGTGTTTCGTTCGCACGAGCCACGCCAAAACATTCAGGACATATTCAACGCGTAACTCATCCTTCAAGAGCAAGAAAATTCAGGCCGACATTTCCATTACTCCTATGTTTTAGTCATTTAACTCATTAAAACTCAATTAAAAATCCGTCAGAGATTAATAATGGAAAGAAAGTGCTCTAATATCATTTTAATTTTTGACATAAAGTCGCTCATCTTTTTCTCGTCATGTACTTCAAGAAAAATACAATAACTTATTTACATTAATCATAATTATATCGATATTATTTAGCGTTTGGCTAATTATTTTACAATGATTTAGGTTACACATATTAACATATAACATTCAAACTTTTTTTTAAACTACTGAGCTTACGAGGTGAGCGCCAAAATTTCCCGGCCCGAATATGAATGCCAATGTAAAGAATCTAGCATTTGAGTAATTTCGGTGAGCCTGAAATAGTGTAAAAAAAAATCTCATAGCCCTATTTGCAGTTTTTGAAGTGGGTTTAAACCGCCAGTATTCGCCAGAAATAACTAGAGCAGTGTTCAAAATTAAGCCATGAAAATCAAATCGTTTTGTATTTATTTCACCTAAACTTGGCAACATTTGTCGCTTGCCTGAAGATTAAGCCGGCATTTGTTTGAGAGATATCACTCAGTCAACTGCGAAAGAAATAACTTAACAGGCATTACCCCCATTCTCTTTCGAATCCTGATTCTAACCCCATCGGATTTTCACACATCTGTATCTTTAAAAGGAACATTACAACGAAATCACATTTCCGACAAAGGAGATACAGTCGAAACATTTTATGGGAGATTGGTTTCGCAGACAAAGAAACGGAGCTTTTGTCAAAGGGGCCACGATTCTTGTAAATGGGACAAATCGACTGCAGGTGTTGAATTTAAATTATACAGCGCTCTCAAGTCATTTAAGACAACAACAGAATGTTGATATGAGATACAGACTGTCTATTTCTATGAGTTATACTTATTGAATCACTTTAAAGTCATCCTAGTTTTCAATTTTTCCACTAGGTTAGTAATGCACACTATTGAGAAGTGATTTTTTTTGTTTAATTAAGCTTTTTTATTGGTTTTTCTTGTTCAAGCCGACTACTATATCCATCAATATATCTGCACAAAACACAGCGAAAGATCCTGAATTAATAGGACATTGTAAAGACCCTACTAATTATGTTAGTACCTACAGTTCGTTTGTGCAGATTTAAAAAATCAAGCAAAAATCAATAAGACACCTAAGAGTCTCCTCCAGCGCATTCTTTAAGCCCGAGTGTCAGATGGCCGTTTTTATGTTCATTACAATGGCTCGAACCGACAAAAAGAAACATCTAGAGCCTCGTCGATTATTTAAACCTACCCCAAGTTGGACACTCTTGCACGCGTCGCGATAGTAGGCGATGATAAGAGGACGCGGGCAGAGAAATCCTGCAACTAGCTGGAGGTCGACAATTCGTAGTTTGTAAAAGCAATTTGTGTTCCAAGTTGCGGAAGCAATTCTCTAGGTAGAAAGCTATTTCAGTTGTGCCACGACTTAATGCATTATGTGCTCGTGCAGTCTATAATGGCGAGGGGTCAGAAACGTACTTATATTTTCGAGTATAAGCCGTGCAGCCTAGGATATAACAATGGAGACAAAAATTAGTGCGTTTATACTTTAAGAATGTAGTAGGAAACTACAAAGAATGGGGGTTTAGTTAATGTATTACTAGTAGAAGGGATGAGGTTGTTCAAAAACACGAGTACACAATTTGCTGGGGTTGCGTAATTAAAACGAAAAATATTCGTTGTTTAACTATCTCATGGGTATAACCCGCTTGAACAACCCGTCCGCCCCGAGGCTCTCATGCAGGTACCGAACGTCGCAGCGCGCTCCCGAGTCGAGGTCAGGCGTTTGATGCTAAAGTGGTTTTGTTTGCTGATTAGCGAAAGTGGTTATCGTGTTGTTGTTGTTTAGACGAGACAGGTTTTGTAAAAAACTGCTTTTTTGATAGGTATTTATTTAATCGTTTAAATGTTAACACTTTATGCTATGCTTCAAAAGATAACAATGTCTTCTCTCTCTTTTGACAATAACAATTTAAACTGGCTTTAAAATGCAATAACAAAAACTTACCCAATTTGCATAGTAGGCGGGAGTTGTTAAGCTCTTTGACGTTTTTAAATGTATATTTTCTGTAGTTCAATATAGATGGTGCAATTTTTCAAATTCAAAACGAGGGAAACTGTATAATATTAGTATGCTACACTGTAGATGGCGCTACTATGACTAGTATCGCTTTATATGGTACGTATCATACCTGATACCATATGACTGTATAATATTAGTATGCTACACTGTAGTTGGCGCTACTATATGAGAACTATGACTAATATTGCTTTATATGGTACGTATCATATCTGATACCATATGACGGTTGTAGGCGGGAGTTGTTAAGCTCATGAACGTTTTTTAAATGAATATTTTCTGTAGTTCAACATAGATGGCGCAATTTTCCAAATTACGGGTGAAACTGTATGCTACACTGTAGATGGCGCTACCATATGAGAACTATGACTAATATCGCTTTATATGGTGCGTATCATATCTGATACAATATGCGGCAAGGGGTAAGGGGTAAAGATAAAAAAATGCCCAAAAGATCCAAACTTCTCAGTTTCCAAAAATTCCCAAAAGTTCAAAAATTCCCATAGGTTCCAAAAATTCCCAAAAGTTCCAAAAATTCCCAAAAGTTCCAAAAATTCTTATAGGTTCCAAAAATTCCCAAAAGTTCCAAAATGTCAAAAATTCCCAAAAGTTCCAAAAGTTAAAAAAATTCCCATAAGTTCCAAAAATTTCCAAAAATTCAAAAATTGCCAAAAACTCCCAAAATTCTTATGGGTTCCAAAAATTCCCAAAAGTTCCAAAAGTTAAAAAAATTCCCAAAAGTTCCAAAAATTCCCAAAAGTTCCAAAAATTCTTATAGGTTCCAAAAAATTCCCAAAAGTTCCAAAATGTCAAAAATTCCCAAAAGTTCCAAAAGTTAAAAAAATTCCCATAAGTTCCAAAAATTTCCAAAAATTCAAAAATTGTCAAAAACTCCCCAAATTCTTATGGGTTCCAAAAATTCCCAAAAGTTCCAAAATGTCAAAAATTCCCAAAAGTTCCAAAAGTTAAAAAAATTCCCAAAAATTCCAAAAATTCCCAAAAAATCCAAAAATTCTTATAGGTTCCAAAAACTCCCAAAAGTTCCAAAATGTCAAAAATTCCCAAAAGTTCCAAAAGTTAAAAAAATTCCCAAAAGTTCCAAAAATTCCCAAAAAATCCAAAAATTCTTATAGGTTCCAAAAATTCCCAAAAGTTCCAAAATGTCAAAAATTTCCAAAAGTTCCAAAAATTAAAAAATTCCCATAAGTTCCAAAAATTCAAAAATTGCCAAAAATTGCCAAAAATTGCCAAAAATTCCCAAAATTCTTATAGGTTCCAAAAATTCCCAAAAGTTCCAAAATGTTAAAAATTCCCAAAAGTTCCAAAAGTTTAAAAAATTCCCAAAAGTTCCAAAAATTCTTATAGGTTCCAAAAAAAAAATCCACAATTCCCAAAAGTTCCAAAAATTCCCAAAAGTTCCAAAATGTCAAAAATTCTCAAAAGTTCCAAAAGTTAAAAAAATTCCCATAGGTTCCAAAAAATTCCCAAAAGTTTAAAAATTGCTAAAAATTCCAAAAATTCAAAAAAATTCTCAAAAGATACAAAAATTCAAAAATTCCCAAAAGTTCCAAAAATTCAAAAATTTCCCAGTTTCATAATACCCAAAAGTTCCAAAATTCCCAAAAGTTCCAAAAGAAGAAATATTTAGATCTATAGTAAATTTTTAATTTTACGTCGTTAAAAATAATAATACCTTCTAATCGTTTGAATTTCCTGTACAGACACATCGAACGACTTAATATCTTTATTGAAAACCATAAATATGTAAATAAAATGAATATGAAAGTGATTGTTTTTCGTAATATGTTAATATATATATATAGTTTTACAGTGATTACTTTAAGCAGTAGTGTGACAGCTTCTTAAATAAAAACAATGAGTGATGTAACAATAACTGAGGTGCAGTTGGAATCTATATTTCAACAGAATTGCTGTAATTATCACCGTCTCCTTATAATCCAGATTATTTGGCCCAATCTCTCAGAACATCAACGAAAAAAATGGAGTCAATATCAACCGTGTTTAAAACATTTTAATACGGATACGAATATGGATCATGTGGACGGACCTAATATTTTAAAAATTAATTGCAAGACTTGTCAAAACTCAAAGTAATTGTTAAAACTTCTACAGTTGCTTGACGCATCTGAGCCAGGCGTCATGTTACCAGCTTTAGTCATTTTGTCTGCAATATCTCTGAACGTTTTGTACGTAAGTCGACCGTTTAATACTGAATATGCTTTGATCACCTTTGATTTCAATACCAGCAAACCCGTAAATTGGTATCACATGTCTAAGGATTATTCGATTTATAATATCCGACTTTATAAAATTGATGTTTCGAATTTTACTTCAAATAATAGTTATATTTACTATAGACTAAATTATGTTTACAAAAATTTTACACGACTGTCCAATTGGCAACTTCTTTATTTTAATAATTCTTCTTCAATTACTGATTCCGTGATAGATGAAAAAGTACGTAGTTATACTTTTGTTGATTGGATTTTATTATTAAACAGTTATCTATGTTTCCTGTTTTACATACTGGTTGCAGTATTTGTAATAAAGCATAAAAGATTTAAACTATAAGTAAAAATAACAAGAATGATGATATCATGTTTTTTTTTCAATCATGCGACTGGACAAGTTTTTTTATTGTTGTGAAACACGATTGTAGAAGGATAGGTACATTTTAAGTATATATACTGAGAGTTTATTTCATTTCGGTCGACTTTATTATCGTTTATATCAAAATTATTTTTGAATACTAAGTTTGTTTTTTTTTTTTTCAACTTTTCCATTAAAATGAATTCGGGTAGTAGTAGCGTAGAGTTAACACATACTAAATTTATTTCTAGACCTTTTGATAAGAGAACAAATTCTGTTGAAATAAATAAGTTTTTGGAGCAATTAACTGAATATTTTGGTCAGGTTTGCGTCGCCGGTGGTTTTCCCACTTTTCTGTTAAATAAAACCTTACAGTATAGTGATGTTGACATATACGTGAATTGTGCTTTTCTTGATGAAACAGCTATAGAAAAATTTGGTGTCTGTAAGAAGGTTTATTCAGATTACTATCGCTGGGGATCCTTTATTCTTTACCAAAAACGTATTGCTGATGTACTTTTCGAAATTATTTGCATACCTTTTTTTAATACTTTAACCACTGAAATGTATGCATTGCGAGTTATACATTCATTTGATCTTGAAATATGTAAAAACGCGTTGTATATGGATTACCCTTCTTCAAATAATTATTTTACTATTGAGACGCCGCTTTCGAAACCCATTAGTGCTAACAGTGCCAAAGAAAACCGAAAACTAAAATATACAACGAGAATCAACAAACATTATTGCTCAACTTATCAACCCTACAGTTTAAAGTTGGCTGCATATATTGCTCTTGTGATATGTTCATGATTTTAAAAACTGTAAACAAAAAAAATCATGTAATGCACATTTAAGTTTTTAGCTGATAGGAAAATTATTAAACCACTACGTAACAAAGTCTTCTTGAAAGTCGTGTCCCACCAGACTGGTTAACCTTTCCAAGTGAAGGTCGTACGTCACCAGACTAGTGAACGTTTCCAAGTGAAGGTCTTACCTCTCCATACTGGTTAACCTTTCGAATTGAAGGTCTTACATCGTCAGACTGGTTAACCTTACAACTAAGATTGTAAACATGTTGTTATGTTTTTCATTGTTAACATGATACCTTGCGAAACGGGTTTTGAGCTATATATAGGGATATGAATGTATACATCAACAGTTGACAGTTATATATCCTTCAAGATGCAGCAGCTCGAAGAAATAAATTCGATTGGTTTAGCATCCAACTTTAAACCACAACTTAAAATTAAAGACATGGTGATCGACAAGTTCTACAACGTGCTTGGGATAGATACTGCGACTACGAAATTCGGCAAAGCAGTAGTCGTGGAAACGGACGAGCATTCCATTTTTTTACCGAAACGGATGGTCGACAAATTCGATGCAGTCACGCTTGAAAGGATGAGAAGTTCGCAGTATGCTTTGGTTTTTCGTGGACTCAAACCCACCGGTCAAGCAAAACCTGCATCGTTGGTGGAATTCGTGAAATTGTAATTAGTGGTAAGTTAAATTTAAAATAAACTAGTTAATTTGCTAAGTCGATTAAATTTACAGTAAATAAAAATGGAGCATTTTAGTGAAACGGCGAATGGCATGCATTTAACATTAAAAGCAGCTTATGTAAACTTACAAAGTAGTCGCGATCCCAAAGAACTTACAATTCAGACTTGGATTCGTTATAGTGGTAAAACTATTCGTTTACTTTTGCGAGCATTGCGATTGTCAAACTTAAGTTTTGGTGAAAAGCGAAATTTAGAATCATTGTTGGGTAATGTAAAAAGATATCAATTATTATTAAAAAATTTATTATATAATAAAAAAAAAAAAAAACATGGTGGTAAACTTAAAAGTCATAGAGGTGATCGTGTTGCTTGGGTGGATATAAAGAGTGCATTTAAATCTAGAATCCGTTCAGGACTCATTATAAATTTTAAACATAAATTATTAACATCATTTTTGGATGATTGTTTCTATTTGTTTGCAAGTCGTATAAAAAATGAACACCAAAAATATCAATGTCCTTTTAAAATTAACGTTGTGTTTTGTGCTGAATTTGTTAAACAAACGGGAAGCAATCAAGTTTTTGATGAAAAACATTTTAGTTCAAAAAACCAAATGTTAATTTTTAGTCAACTCTCTAATGACGATTTAAAAAATTGGTTTTCTGATAATGTTATCGATTTCGTTAACACTAAATTAGATAAATTTCAAGAGTCAGATAGTGGGTGGTCGCTTTCCAATATAATATCGTTAGCTATCAACATTAATCATTGTGATCAGTTATTTAATTTTGGATCATCCTATATCGAATTACCGAAGGAAATAAAATCGAAAAGGGCTATTGTTAACGTTAAGAACATGGATAATGCATGTTTTGGTCACGCTGTGATTTCGGGATTGTTTCCTGTTAAACAAAATCCTTCTCGTGTTTCATCCTATCCACCGTATGAAACCGTATTAAATTTAACGAATATCACTTTCCCCATGACCATAAGTCAGGTTTCAACGTTTGAAAAAAATAACGATATATCAGTCAACGTGTACATTTTAAAATTTAAAAAACGTAAATATATAACTTACCCGGTCTACTTAACTTCAAATAAAAAAGATACTCACGTAAATTTATTAATGATACAAGAAAATTACAAAGATGGTAACGTTGAAAACAATCAACATTTTTGTTGGATTAAACATTTCTCGAGATTAGTGCGTTCCCAGTTAACGAGTCATACGGCTAAAATATTTATTTGTGATAGATGTTTACAATATTTTACTAGTGATTTAAAATTAAATTTACATTCAAATGATTGTAAAACGATTAATAATTGTAAAATAACGCTACCTACAGAGGGAACGTTGTTGGAATTTACAAATTTTTCTTACAAAGAATATTTACCTGTTGTGGTGTACGCTGATTTTGAATGTTTGTTAAAAAATGTTGATAGTACTAGCGAACAGTCTACAGTAAAATATCAAGAACATGAACCATATAGTGTTGCTTATTACGTTCATTGTCGATTCAATAAAAATTTATCATTTTTTAACTTGCATAGAGGATCTGATTGTTGCACTTGGTTTGCAAACCAACTTGAAAAAATATTAGTGGACTTTCAAAGTTATTACGACACTGTCGTACCAATGCATCCACTAACACCAACCCAACAAAAAGAGTTTTATGAAACCACCATTTGCCATATGTGTGAAAAACAAATTCAAAATGAAACAGGTGTTAAAGATCATGATCATTTTACGGGAAATTATAGGGGAAAAGCGCATTATACTTGCAATCTTAATTATGATAAATCAAAATATGTTATTCCTGTAATATTTCACAACTTCTCCGGTTACGATTCCCATTTTCTTGTCAAAGATTTAGCTCACGCGTTCCCAGGTAAATTATCTCTTTTACCACTCAATAAAGAACGTTATATTTCGTTTACAAAAGAACGCATTGGTTCACGTTTAAAATTACGATTTATAGATTCGTACAGATTTTTGAGTGCATCTCTCGATACACTTGTATCATATTTGAATCGAGATCAGTTTAAAATTTTGGATTCTATTTATCCACATCTTTCTGATACCGAAAAATTGTTGTTAACGAGGAAAGGTATTTTTCCGTATGAATATTTGGACAGTTGGGAAAAATTAAATGACAATGAATTACCAACAAAAGAATTATTTTTTAGTAAACTTAAAAACAGTCACATATCAGATGTTGAATACCTGCATGCTCAGAATGTTTGGAATACTTTTAACATTAAAGACTTGGGTTCCTACAGCGATTTATATTTGAAAACAGATGTAATTTTGTTGGCGGATGTGTTTGAAAATTTTCGAATAGGTTGTAAAGATAGTTACGATCTTGATCCAAGTAACTACTATACAATAGCAGGATACACATTCGATGCCATGCTAAAATATACCAAAGTTAAATTAGAATTACTCTCTGATATTGATATGTTATTGTTTTGGGAGAGGGGTTTAAGGGGTGGTGTCAGTCAATGTTCGACTCGACATGCTGTTGCAAATAATAAATTTTTATCGGGGTACAATCAAAATTTACCGTCTAATTATTTAATGTACTTCGATGTTAATAATTTATATGGTCATGCAATGTCGCAATTTTTACCATATGGTGGTTTTCAATGGTTATCACAATCGGAAATTGATGAGTTAAACGTACTTGACGTTAGTGATCAATCTCCAGTCGGTTATTTATTTGAAGTCGATTTAGAGTATCCTGCACACTTACATAATTTACATAAGTACCTACCCTACGCATCTGAACATCGCGTACCCCCAAACAGTAAATGTCAGAAATTATTATTAACGTTATATAATAAAGAAAAATATGTTTTACATTACCGAAGTTTGAAACAATGTTTACAAGCTAGTCTAGTCCTTAAAAAGATACATAGAGTATTAAAATTTCAACAAAAACCGTTTTTAAAAAATTATATTGATTTTAATACAAACAAACGTCAACATGCAAAAAACGAGTTTGACAAGCATTTCTATAAACTATTAAACAACGCTGTATTTGGAAAAACTATTGAGAACGTTCGTAAACATAGAAATGTAAAGCTAGTTACCAAATGGGATGGTCGGTTTGGAGCATTGTATTACATAAATAAACCAAACTTTCATAGTAGAGCAATCTTTGATGAAAATTTAGTTGCTATTGAGTTACGTAAACTTGAAATTAACTATAAAAAACCAGTTTACGTCGGAGTGTCCATTTTAGATATCTCGAAACTTTGTTTGTACGATTTTCATTATAATTATATGTTGACTAAGTTTACCACTGACGAATGTAAATTATTATATACCGATACTGATAGTTTAATATATTCAATAATTTGTGACAACTTTTATGATAATCTGAAAACGGATATTCATCTTTTTGATACAAGTGACTACCGAGAGAATAACGTTTTTAATATTCCTCGTGTGAATAAAAAAGTTCCAGGTTTGATGAAAGATGAAAATAACGGTTGTATTATGACAGAATTTGTTGGATTGAAATCAAAAATGTATAGTTTTACTATAGATGGAGGTGGTGTGGTTAAAAAAGCTAAGGGTGTGAATGAATCAGTTGTAAAAAAAATGATTTCTTTTGAAGATTATCTTAAATGTTTAAAAACCAACATTGTTCTAACCGCTTCTCAATTTCATATTCAGTCTGAGTTACACAAAGTATTCAGTGTACAACAAATGAAAATAGCTCTCAGTGCAAATGACGATAAACGTTACATATTGACTAATGGTGTAGACACTTTACCTTGGGGACATTGCGCAGCTGCAGAATAAATAAATGTTAAATGTATAAAATGCTCCATAGCACGATTAGTACTTCACAAACGTCTCGATAATCTTAACGTGCTTAACTGCGAAAATGAGTGTACCCGACATCAACGCTATTATCTCTGAAGATTCTATAACAGAAGATGACATCGATCCCACACAAATTGAAGAAATCATCATACCTATAAACGTTAACTGTGAAAATGTGGTACACAGACATTTGTGGAGTCAACATTATCAACGCAAAGTTGTTCACGATGACTACGCCAAAGAAGATGAGTGTTATACCTTCTATTCGTTAAATTCATTTACGCATAAAAAAATTAATTTCGTATGTCTTCACTGTTTTGATTTAGCAAGGTACGTTTGGTATAATAGCGTACCAAACGCATTTTCCAAAAGACATCATTGTCATACTTCTTACAAATTGTATTGTGATAAGTGCAAAAATCTTTGTAATCTTCCACCTCAAAATAGGTGTGCAACTTTGACATTTTATCATCAAATAAAAACAGAACCGGTTTCTGCAAATAATTATGTTAACATTCCTTCGTTGGAATAAACGATTAAACTACTACTTTTAAAATTTCAATTTTTTTTGTTATGATTAAGATAATGTTTTAGTTATATGTAAACTTTAGATTTAAATGGTTTGTGGTTTATGTGAATATTTGTAATCTTTTGTCTTAATAAATACATATTTTTAATTGCTTCTTTTATTTACGTTACTCCTTTGATACCAGATTAAACGATTTAGGTTCAGTCTTAAACTTAAAAAAAAACAACAAAAAAAATAGTTTATTAAAATTTTATTTTCTTAAAATAAAGTACAAAACAATTAAAATAAAGTACAAAAACAATTAAAATATTAATGTATTACATTTTCCTCTCGCAATTCTTCAATTATTGAAAGTATTTCATTTTCATGGTTGTTATTACCGGCTGTTTTTGAAGCCCATAATAAGCGCAAACGACTTATGAGCTCAGCAGGTTTGTTCCAGTAAACGTATTCTAAAGGTCTATCGTTGTACGTCTTTTTGGAAGTAGAAATTCCTTCGCCACCCCAAGTTTGAAGACGTCTTGCTCTTGTTTCATAGGGCGTCCTTCTAGATGATGACGATGTTTTTGGAGTTTCGTCAAGTAGTGGTTTTATAATAAAAGAATATTTATAACCTCTATTGCTTTTAACTCGATTAGTGGGATGAAAACCTTGTTTATGTAAATTAGTTTGATCCATTATTTGCTTATAGATCTTCCTATCATTGTCTTTAACAAGACGGTACGAGGGTCTATCCATGAAAAGTAATTCGTAAAGACCCTGCGTGCCTTTGTGTAAAACATTGTTAATTTTTATGTCAGCACCGATAATTTCGATAGGTGTGTTACCTATCGACCAGGAATCAGTCACCTGATCATAATGAACTCCGTAAGTATAATCGATTTCTTTTTTATCATCTTTCAGTAATTTTTCCAAATACTGACGAGGTAACGGATCGTATTGCTCGAGGAAGAGGTTGAAAACATCCTGACTGGTTTGTAACGTATCACTAAACACGTTCTCTTCTTCTTCTTCGTCTTCATAAGGTGGTGAGTCAGCAATGACGTCAGTTGTTAAAAATCTGGGCGTAGCTTGCTGTCGCATGGATTTGCTAACATTATCATCATCATCATGAGTTTTAAAACTATGTTTTAATGGTGATTTAACTGAATCACCTTTTTCTAGTTTGATTTCACGTTTTACATCTGCCCTTGTTTGTTTTATAATTTCCTTCAGAGGTTCCGTTATAGGTTTATACGTTTGCTCACGTTGAAATGTTTCCTCAGCTTGACCTAGTTTTAAATCTCTATATTTTTTTCTTATGGCTTTGCTTGTCTTAATTAATTCACGTTTTAATTTTTCATCTTTTTTATTCATGTTGTATACTTAACGAATACCAACATACTGAGATCATAACATAAACCCAACAAATTAATATAGCGATAACAATCTTATTACGCGCAACGTACGTCAACCCCTACAAATGTATATAGAAATCAAAATTCTTACGGTATCGACCATTTTCCAAATCACTGTCTTTATCTATCACTAACACACTATATTTATCATCTTTCCAACAAGCATTGCAAATATTTTTGAATTGTGTAAAAGTCATGTCACTATTAACATGTTCATTATAGACATGTTGTAAATTAACGTAGTCCTGTTTAAAAAGAACAATTAAGTTAGCGTTATCGCGAATCAATTGTTTTGGAATTTTTGAATATGTCTGACAAAGATAAAAGCTATCAACGTTGTTATGTCGACCCATACAAAAGTATTCGCGCATTCTATTTTGTTTGTCGCAAATTATATCATCAAAAATAAATATTGAATTACGTTTAGCCTCTCTCGGATCACAAATAGCCTCGTTGTCTGTGAAAGTATAATAACCTATTTCCTTTACATGCCCGAGAGCATGTTTTAAGAACAGATATTTGGGTTGATTTAAAAATTTTGAATAGATGTATACGTTTTCGAATCGTAAACCATTTAAATCGGTAAGCAAGGTTATAAGGAGGTTTGTTTTACCAGAATTACTTGGTCCACATACTAGAGCACGAATTGATGACGGAAGCAGCGGACCATGTTTACGTTCATCGTTTACAACTTCTAATTTATCATCAAAATTATTTATCGGTAACGTTGCTTGTTGCTTTATTAACCGCATGCTTACACTTTACCCTCTAATGTTTTCAATTTTTCTTCTATATTTCGTATTTTATCGTTTATAGCCACAAGTTCAGACTGTATTTCTCTTTGCAAGAGCGGAAAAATATTATCAACGTATGCTTTGGTGGATGCATCTTGCGCTTCGGTGGGATTGCGAACATTACTCAGTCTTTTGTTTTCAATGTTAAAATCACCTGATTGTGTTAACGTAAATCCTTGTCCAGGTATGCCACGTAAAAGTTTCGTTTTGATTGCTGTCGACGTGTGTCTACCGAACTTGTCAACACTCATTACGAAATTAACAACTTCCTACCTTAAACTAAGCTTATATAAAACAAACAAAGACAATCCATTAAAGTTATTTTATTTTATTTTATTAAGTTTTATCAATAATACATTTAACATTTATATATTTAACCTTATTGCACTACGTTCGTTTTGTCTATCCAAGATCGTTCATCAAGTCCAAGCCATTTTACATACAACTTGTTTCCTTTTCGACGCAATACTTTTTCAACGAGATAAATGTCAGGGTTCAAGGTTTTTTGCAATTCATACTCGTAAAATCCACCTTCAATAGGACGTCCTTGCATATCTTCCAGTTTATACGTCACGGGGTTGGTTAATTGAACTTTAGTAATTTTAAATAACTCCGTTGACCAAGATGGTGTGTAACCTTTTTCGAAGATGCTTTTAAATTTACTGATTCTAACGACCTCGTTAATTTTATAGCGACCTTTACCAGCCACTTTTAAATGACTGTACACATTCAATTTTGTACGACTACGAACGTCACCCGGTTTCATGTTAGTTGTGCTGTGCTTACGATTATTGTAATTTTTAACGACTTCATTTAATATATCAATCCATTTATAGTTACCACGTAAACTAAAGCGTTTATATAAATCATTTTTTATCGTTCTTATTGCACGTTCCGCAATTGCTGCTTTTTTAACGCTATAAGTTGAATAATGATTAATATTATATTTTTGCATAAGTAGTGCAAAAGATCGGTTGTAAAATTCAGTACCGTTGTCAGTTTGCAAATTGTCGGGAATATTACCTCGTTTTAGTATTGCACTTTCAAACATTTGCACTACCTCTTTGGCATTTTTTGATTTTAACGGTACAGCCCAAATATATTTTGAATAACAGTCTATGACTAACAACATATACTTGAATCCTTTATTTTCTCTGGCATACAATCCAAATTCCGCCAAATCAGCTTGATACAAATCTTTTAACTTTTTGATAACAGTTCGCCGTCGCGGAAAGTTTTTACGAGCTGGTTTGTGCAATTCATTAACCACTTGTTGTTTCGTCATTTTCAATTATTTATGAAAGATTTCTTTACTGAATTGACTTTTATAAAGTTTGCTTATACACTGATGGTTTGCAACAGAAGGGGTGAAGAATGTAATCGTAAATTAATTTTACGTTTTCCACAGCACACACACCACTATCATGATAATAACACTTAGCATTCCATTGTGATTTATTCAACTGCGGTATATTTTTCAAATTAACAATTTGATCCAAATCTTTTACGATTACATCACCGTAAAAATATTTTCGAAGGAAATCACATTTTATTTCACCTTTACAGTATATTACGGTAGCATACTTTTTAATATCACTTAATATATGTGGTATTCGTGATAACTCGACATCACCGTCGGACCACTTCAGTTTGTGATGATTTTTGGTTAACCAATTTGCCTGACGTTGAAGAGAATTTGAGAGATATTTAAATGGAAATGGTTCTTTAAACACATAGTGTGCAATTCGTTCACCATCCCATATTGCAAGCTCTTTTGGTACAAACTCTGGCGTTTTAAAACCTTGCACGTCGATTACGATACAACTCATAATTTACGAACATCTCCGTTCAGGGGTCTATACTGCACCAAACAATCATGTAGAATAAGAGCGTACGCGGTAGTATCTGCTGTAAATACTCCTGTCGCTTCGAATTCCAAACGGATATCCACAGTGGACGATTTGAGAGACTCGTTTTGTTTTGAACAATCAATCACGTAGACCATAGAATTATGAAATTCTGTATACGTTAACAAAGGCTGATCAGGACGATTATAATAACTCTTTTGAAAGTTAGCATAACTGTGATATGCTAACGCATACCGATTTTTTGTAATATCCAAATTCCATTGTTCGTATGGGTATACTTCATGTAAATGTAATTTTATATTTGACAGGAAATTATGATCAAAACGACTGGAATCTTCAAGCTTATTATTTTTACGATTTTTCTGAAATGCAAAAATTATGTAACGTGGTTTTTCTAAATGTCTCGAAGTTTTGACCGGCCAAACGTCTGCTTGAGCTTGACGCAAGGATGGTAGTTCATATAGATCCCATTTTCGAAAAGCGATATTAATAGGAACATTTTTATTCAACTGTTTTAATAAATCCAATTTTGCTTCTTCGTTTAACTTAATATGAGGTACTTTCCATTGAACTTTAAGCAAGTCTAACGTAACGTTATTATTGGCGGACTGATAACAATTTTCATCACTCTTAGATCGAATCAATATCAATTCCAAACTGGTATTAATAAAAACCTTTTTATAATCCTCGGCTGATCCTAATAAATGTTTTAACGGTATGCAGGCACTGAAATTATCAGTAAGATTAGCACTTTTTTCATTTTTGAAATCCAAAAACCATCCAGCAGACTGAAGAGCTCTACTTTCAAAATCGTTGTAAGATACGAGTCCTTTTAAGGTACTAGTAATGCCCGGTTGTTTCGTAGAGTCTATTTCTTGACCGTTCAATTCTAACCGAATTTCATCGAAAAGAAAAGCTAAGGAGTTATTCGTTAACTTATATTCATTCTTAAGATCAGGATCTGTTTTAGTAACCACACCTTCAATGTATAAAAAACTATCACAAACAGCCGATAATAAGTCCTGTCGTTGTATGCGTATACGAATTTCATCTGTATTGGCGAACTTAACGGATCCATACGGTTGATATGTATGAAGTTCTTCACTCGAAATTAATTCATCGAACACAACACCATCAAAAACATTTAATTTTTCGAACGACGCCATTGATGTTTTTTAACTCGAAGCCCGATAGACTGTAAGAATAGTAAATCACTACGTGTTAACGGATTCACGGATTGTGATTTAATAGGTTTAGTTCGCTTCGGAAATCCTCTTTTATTGCTAAAATCTATCCCCATCTGTTAGTTGTTTTAGTTCTAGTCGTACTGTTAGTTTTTCGTTGGCAAAATTTACCAAATCACCGTCCTGGTCAACGATTGTCAAGGTAATGTTATTGATACTTTTTGTTAAAACAGGTAAATATATAATATTTGCAGGTTCCTTAGTTAATCGGTAACCTGGTTCAACGTCAACGTCAAATTCAAAAATTGTATGTGACAAATCGTTATTATAATAAGCTCCACTTGTAATGTTACACTCGATTCTGATATTTATTATTTTCACAATTTCCACAGCTTTGTCAGACGAATGTAATTTATTCGGTTCCAATGATTGAGAAAATCCTAACAATTGTCCGATTGATTTTTTAGCACTAAAATCAAGAGTGAAGGTACTCTGAATTTCACACTTCAAGGTATTGTCATTCGGTCGAAGCAGAAAATTATTACTCCCCAGTTTACTCTGAATATAAGTATTTATTTCTGTAACTTCGTAAGCTCCAGGTGGTATGACGATCGTTTGTAGTAATTTTTCCTCAGGTTTTTTTTCATCAGGTATAAAATACGTTAAGATGTTATTAGCTTCATGTACATTTGGAATTGAATTATAACTGTAAAAACCAACCA